>KZ857238.1:27190-78771 GCA_003351005.1 Cystobasidiaceae sp. HBUAS51001 | reverse complement strand
ATTGACCTGGCCATTGTTCTGCGATTGCATAGCCTGAGCGTGCAACTGCGTTTGTCCGCCCTGAGGACCAAGAGCTGGCGAAGTCAAGGGAGAAAAAAGGGTCATGGGAGAAATGCCTTGACTTGTGCTCTGCGGGTCCTGCAGATGCTTGTACTGCGAGAACTGCTGTGTTGAGAGATTGGCGAAAGATTCGGGAAGAGGTCCAACTGAAGGACCAGGCTGGGTCGAGGCCGTCAAGGCGGGCGACATGAGGGGTGTGAAGAGGAGCTGAATGATGGAAGGAACAAGGATATGAAGCGGTAATTTTACGATTAACGAGCGTGGCCTTATCATGCGGGCTCTCCAGGAAAGACTGAAGCAACATACATCATTGTCCTCGCCTGTGCCAGCGTCAGAATAGAAGGCCGAGCTGCTGGTGCCAGGAATGCCAGAGTGATTGTTGCTGAACGGAGCAGGCGAGCGGAAAACGGCGGTGTCCTTGGGCAGGGGATAGCTGAATGCTTCGCTGGTGGCGTTTGCGGGCAGAGAGCGTGAGCCCGCGGTAAAGGTCGGCTGCTGGTGGTGGTGCTGAGGCTGATTGAAGGCAGCGGGAACCGGAGCAGCGGAATGGCTGTGCGACTGCGACATGTTATGTACAGCGTGGTGGCCTCCGCTGTGCGAGGAAGAGCTTGCTTGTGCGACTGCAGAGAGTGCCGGACTGGGCTTTGCAGACGAGTTTGACGCAGAAGCGGGCGTTGAGGCGGCAGAATAGGTCGGAGGGATGGTGTTGGGCGAGGGCGCGTGAGCAGAGTAGCGTTGGAATGCGTTGTGAAAGAAGGCTGGCGTGCCGTTGTTGCTGTTGCTGTTGTTGGACGGTGCTGCTGCTGCTTGTTGGCTGCTTGCTGCTCCTCCGCTGCCTGGACTCTCCGAACTCGCCGAGGCCGTGCTCAGGCCATGACCAGGGAAGCTGAAGGCAGAGGGAAGGCCGTTCCTGCCAGGCTGGCTACTAGATGGCATGCCAGGGTTGACTGGCTGCTGCTGCTGCTGCTGCTGGTTGCCGCTGGCGAGCTGCAGGATTGCGAGCAGCTGCTGGCGGCCCTGGTCACCCAGAGCGGCGAGGGCGCCTTCGAGCGTAGACGGCTGATGCTGTTGGGGAGTCGGGGGAGCATTCGCTTGACCAGCAGACGTAGCTGCACCTGTGCTCACAGGCGAGAGCCCTGCGAACCCGCCAAACAGGCCAGCGAGGCTCGCTGGGGTCGTCGCGGACAGCTCTCCCGTCTGGCTCTGAGGGCTCGCAATAATGTACCGACGAAGGTCGTCCTCGTCAAAGTGAGATAGCCCCGACAGGTGCGAGTGCGAGTGCGCGTGTCCAGACTGTCGCCGCATCGAGTCGACGGCGTCCATCGCCAGGGCGGCCGCGCTGCTCGACGGTGTGTCGTCGCCGTCCATCATGCCTTGTAGGACGCTTTCCTTCTACCGAGAATGTTGGGCCATATTGGGCTGGATGGACTGCTGTCCAACAAGTAGGAGCTCGAGTGTGCTCTTCCTACGCTCTCTGTCCCTGACTGCGTCTCTGCCTGCCTTCTATGTACAAGAATGGACTGAGAGCAACCCGTCTTCGCCTCAGTTCTACCGCCAGGCTACAGCTTGATCACCGAACGATTCATCATTCATACACCGCCCTCTCCTATCATATGCATGCGCAAGCACACACTCGACTGTGATAGCGCACAAAGCATGCACCACCCGCTTGCCCTCGCCGCCCTGGCTTCAAGCGGTGTGACCGACTCGAGCGTAGAAGGGTGACACAAGAGCGGAGAGTCAGGCGTCGACATCATGGACACCATCACTCGCTCATTGCACCTCGGGCACGAACGCAAGACCGACTTCATTGCACACATCCACCTCATCGACCTCTTCAATGTGCCCTTGCTCGAAGGCGACTGCCGCATCAAATGGCGCTTCCAGAGCGGGCTCAGCTTGAATGCCACCAACAACGACAAGGTCCTCGGGCGAGCGCTCCAGACCAGCAAGAAGTATATCGTCGCGTACAGGGAAGCCGAACAGGAGCGTCTCAAAGGCCTGGGCAAAAGCAAGTCCAGTGCTCAGCCTGCGCAAGACAGGACTGTCCAGGAAGGATACACTTCTGGAGGCGCGCTGCACGTATCGAGCTCGGGAGAAGGCGACCATCACCACAGCTCTCACGGGTTGGGAGAGCGCTTCAAGGATGCTCTATTCCACCCTCAGCGAACTCTTCGCGCCAGCACGTCATCGCACTTTTCGCCCTCGAGCCAGTCTCCTCGGTCACGAGCGCAGTCTGTTCCTGGCAGCTCACCCCTGTCACCGTCGAGCTCGACATCGACTCGTCCGAGCTACTCTTCACCCAGACACACGAATGTGACACGCCAGACTACGAGTACGACCGTTGGCCGCCAGTCGGGGATCCCAGTCAATACCACCCCGCCACCATCGCCACCAGCGGTACAGGGGCACTACTCTACACCAAACAGGAACAGGGCAAGCGAGTCGCCCAATGTGCTTTCTCCCGTAGAGACGGCCCGACTGCCTTATTCTCCGCGAGACTCGTCTCCAGCTGTTAAATCACGTCAGGCCACTGGCACCCCAATAGCCGACAAATCTCCAACGCCGCCTCATGAAGCTCCACCTCGCAGCCATTCGGCTCTTGGTTCACAGCTCAACTCTTTCGGTCTACCTCCAAGAGCAGAAGTCAAAGGCAAGACGCCGTACCAGAAGCTGAGTAATCACGCCGCCAGTTTCAATCAGCATATCGTATGTGCAGTGGGTATACCAATGCAGAAGAACTCGCAACAGCTCGAGGAAAGCATAGTGAAGTTGAAAATTACATACAAGATACGTGCTACGCCGGCACCACACAAGATTGGGAGCAGGCCAGTCGCTGCTTTGATGGGCGGCCGTGAAGATACCGGCGACGGCTCCTCCATCGCTTCGTCTGTCTCGCGGACACTCACGACAAAGACCCGCATCAATGGGTCCAATGTCTCAATTTCCACCACTCCCATAGGCAGTGGCTCTTCCACGCCTTTGGTTCATCTCAAAGAATCACACGAAGAGATACACCTGGGCGACCTGTGGCTGAATCTAAGCGAATTCGTCTCAGCCGACATGGGCCAGCTCGAGAATGGGCGACGAGGCAGTCGCAGCAGGAACGAGAACTGGACTACCCGAAGATTTCTTTTGCAAAATGGTAGAACCAACGCTCTCATCCGAGTAGCAGTCAAGATGGACTGGCTTAGCGGTGTCAGGGAGTTTGTTGCGTGAGTCTCTTTGCCCGAGGTAATCAGGATCAGCGACTAACGTGTCCTTTATTCAAGTCCGCCTCTGGCCAAGGGCCAAATCCTGTCGCCCAAAAAGAAGGGCTCGCGAACTTCGCGAGACCATCAAAGGGATAGCGATCGAGGCAGCATCTATTCCACCACGAGCGGCAATTCTCGCATATACTCACAAGGCACGGGTACCGCTGCATCGACTTCAGCTCTCTCCGTGGCTTCTGCTGGCACCAGCGATGGAGGTAGTCAGAAGAAGGTGCCCTCTGTGGCAGGTGCTGAAGCAGCAGGCTCTTCCAACGATCAATCCGATGAAGTACACGCTCACACCAATTATGCTCAGCTCCTTGGCCTGGACGAGAATGTTATTCCAGAAGCAGAGGCTGAAGAGTACAAGTTCGTGGACCTCTACCTCGAGGAGGCGGAGAAAAGGAGCCCGTCAGGCAGCATGTTTCGTAAAGCTAGAGCGCGCAACGGTGCCCTCGGAGTTCAAGGCCGGACCCACTCTACGAGTCAGCTTGTCCAAAGTGACAGCACGGGTCAGCTCGTGCAGGGACGTTCACCCGCGCAAGCTCTAGCCTTTTTGCACAGAAGCAAAGACAAAGCTCGCGCTAAGCAGCTGTCGCAGCTTGGAGTAGAGTCTCCCAAAGACCGCAAGCGAGGATGGTCCGCTCCATCGCGCTCAGCGTCAACGCCTGTCATGTCCAACTCAGGTTCTCGCCCTTCAACTCCCTTGTCGCACATGTTCGTGCGCGATCATCATAAAGTGGACCAGAATCGTCATTCACATCTTGTGGAAACCCCACATCATAGTCATACCCATCATCACCATCATCCCGCGCCAATGCCTGTACTCGTGCATGTTCCCACAACTCAAGAGGCCATGGACATCCGTTCGCACCCTTTCCGCCTAGGAGCCAGGCACGTATCCGACTTGCCAGGAACGCCATATGCGATGTACTCAGCTCAGCACGATCGCGATCCGTCACTACATTACAGTCTGGACTCTACCCACTCTTTGTATGGGGTCACGGCTCGCAACTTTCAGACAGACGCATCAGGCATCATTGCTGCAAAAACAGCTGCAGATACACTTCCGCCCAACCGGGGGCGTAGCGGGGAATCAGATTTAAAGGAAAATGCGAGTACTTCGCAGTTCTTCAAGAACCCTTTCAAGAAGCGGTCTACGTCGAATCTTTCGGCAGTCGTGGCAGCAGGGAGCGATCATCCCGAGTCAACACAGGCTGTACCGGCAAGAAGGTCGGCCGACCTGCCTCGTGGCTCTCATGATCTGCAGAGGACGCTCAGACCCGGTCAAAGGGACTCTTTCTTGTCGGACAACAAGCTCGTCAGGACCCGCAGTCCGGCATCAATGACTGAAGCCGAGGAATACGCTCTCAAGACTTCTCTTCGCGATGCGTTCAAGGGCAAGCGCGGCGTTGAGCATCCCAATGGTGCAACGCATATGACAGATACACCGCTATTGGAGACGCCGCCGATATCCGAAACAACCAGGCAAAGCTACTTTCCGGCCGACAGCCCAAGCATGTTCTCCGACTATGATCATGACGATGACACTTCTTGGGCGCGTATGACGGACGAGAAGTATCGAGCGCTTACTACGGGTCCTGTGTACGAGGCACGCAAAGCGTGGGTTCTTCGGAAAGCCGATGAGGCCGAGCGAGAACGAGCTGAGCGGCCGGAGCGGATCCTAGAGAAAGAGAACGCTGAAAAGGCTGCTCGCAAAGCCTGGGTTGTGAAGAGAGCCATTGAGATCGAGCGAGAACAAGACGAGCAGGACCGGATCCGAGAAGAGAGCAAGCAGGCCGAGGCCGCAGGCAATGCCGCAGGCAATGCCGCACGCAAAGACTGGGACCCTGAGCAGTCCGATGAGTATATGCGGGAACGACTCGAGAAGGAGAGGCTCCTTGCAGAGGACGATGCATCGCGAGAGGAGTTCAAGAAGACTGTGTTTCGTCGAGTCGAGGAGGGGCAACGCGCACGAGTAGAGCGACGCCGGATGCGTCAGCAAGAGGCGCAACGCTCTCTGCAAAGCAGTCAAGGGTCTTCCATGCAGAGCAGTCGAAGTGTCAGTCCTGATCTCATGCTCTCTCGAAGACCTACCAATGTCGAAGAGGTCTCTGCACGCGCTCAGCTTCTGCGCGACCGGGGTCTGCTGCCAAAGCTAACGGTCACGACAGAAGAAAACGTGACCACCTCACAGGGCATCACCTCTCCTCTCGCAATGTCCTCGTTGGGCTAGCTTATCCGATAATGAGACGCACTAAGTTGCTACGTAGCTCTACGACATCCCCAATAATCCGGTAGTACTTTTGCAAGCATTGTTGATGTATCGTAGCTCCATTCTTTTAATTGTACCGTATTCCGTAGCTCGCCGCTTCACTCTAGCGCTTCCGGCGCAGATAGCGCGGTCTCAGATCTAGTACTGACGCTGACTTTCTGGTAGTATACGATGACATTCGAGGCTGCAAATTGCAAACAGCCGGAGGAGCTCGGATGGTGGCGAACGGCAGCCTGCAGAGCCGTCCTCCTGTAGCGCCGTCCACCATTGCTGGCTGGGACCCCACCATCGCTCTAAACGACAGCAACCGCGCCGCTTTGCTCACCTCTGCTACATCGCTAGCACTACACGCCGGCCATGCTGCGCACGTCCCAGCTCCACGCCAGGATCGGCGCCCTTGCCCTGGGCAGACGGGCGGCTCTCAAGGCCGCCGGCCCAGCACTGCGCTCCAGCAGCAGGAGCCTCAGCTCATTCGCAAAGTCTGCAACGACAAGCAGCAGGCCTTCTTCGGTTGCATCTACTCCCTACACACGCTCCTCCCTCCTCACTAGGTGAGCTCCACGTCTTTTGCAGTTCGCGGATCAACTGTGTTCCGTGGTCGAGTGACCATCATCAGCAAACACACAGCTGAGCCAGGACATAATCACGCAGCGCCCCTCGAGCTTTTGCATCCTTCCACACTTCATCAACACACTATGGTACGCATCAACGGCTTCCTGCCTTGCCTCTCGCTGACACGAGGTCTGGTACCGTACCCGTACGCTGCATCACCAGAGCCAGAGACGATCAAGGTCCCGCAAATGGCTGGTGAGGGACCTTTACCCTCCAGAAACGCCGGAACGCACCAGGCGTGGTCCTGCAGACACCTCTGACACTGCTTACTATCGCCAGAGTCCATCTCTGAAGGCACGCTCAAGACATGGCTGAAGAAGCCGGGTGACTGGGTGAAAGCGGACGAGGAGATAGCCAGCATAGAAACAGACAAGGTGGGAAGCAGAGCTAGTCTAAACCACCGAGTAGCGGTGCTAAACGATGCATGCCCTTGCTCCAGATCGACGTTGCCATTAATGCCCCCAAGGCAGGCAAGCTGGTCGAGGTCTTGGCCAAGGAAGATGACACAGTCGCAGTCGGCCAGGATCTATACAAGCTGGAGCCTGGCGAGGCGCCAGAAGGTAATTACCAATCTTAACGTCCATTCTGTGCAAGTCTCACAAATGTCCTGCCATGTCGTGGATACAGGCGAGGTTAGCAGTGGCAAGCAAGAGGAGCAGTCGAGCGAGTCGGAGCCAAAGCAGGAGGAGAGCAAGGACGAGTCCAAGTCCAAGTCTGAAACACAAGAGTCAAAGTCTGAAGAGACTTCTGCTGCACCGGCTGGCGAGGCAGAGACTATCAAGGTCCCACAAATGGCAGAGTCTATCAGCGAAGGCACCCTCAAGTCGTGGAGCAAAAAGGTCGGAGACTATGTAGAGGCAGACGAGGAGATTGCTTCAATCGAAACAGACAAGGTGGGTCTGTGGATCTATTCACTTGCGGTAGTTTGGCATCGACCCGTACTGACTGTACTCACACTATCTCAGATCGATGTCACCATCAATGCACCAAAAGCTGGCACGATTGTTGAGATCTTTGTCAAGGAGGAGGAGACCGCCACCGTCGGACAGGATCTCTACAAGCTCGCGCCAGGAGGTAGCAGTAAGCCTGTAGCACCGTGTGCTGATTATGAGTCACACTGACCATCTTGGAAAATCACGTGCAGAGGGAGGCCAGAGCAAGGAGGAGAAGAAGCCTGAACCAAGCTCTTCGAATCGTAAAGCGTCGGAAGCCAAGAGCGATATTGCAAACAAGGAAAGTCCAGCACCAAAAGCCTCGAAGCCGGACGAGGAACGCCAGCCGAAACCAGCAGCACCCAAGAAGGAGGACAAGTCCAGCAGCACCTCGGAGCAATCATCCAAACCCGCACCAGGCAATCGATCCGAGCATCGCGTAAAGATGAACTCTATGCGTCGCCGTATTGCAGAACGCTTGAAGCAAAGTCAAAACGCCGCTGCTTCGCTCACTACCTTCAACGAGATCGACATGTCTTCGCTTATGCAGATGCGAAGCCAGTACAAGGATCAGATCTTGAAGAATCACGGTATCAAATTCGGTTTCATGTCTGCATTCGCGAAAGCATCTGCACTGGCATTGCAGGAGATCCCAGCTGCGAACGCGTCCATTGAAGGTCCCGGACCTGGCGAGCAGATTGTCTACAGAGACTATGTCGACCTTTCTGTCGCTGTCTCGACACCAAAGGGTCTCGTAACGCCCATCGTCAGAAACGTAGAAAGCATGAGCATGCTTGATATCGAGAAAGCTATTGCGGACCTCGGCAAGAAGGCTCGCGACAACAAGCTTACGCTAGAGGACATGAGCGGCGGCACTTTCACAATGTAGGTTCTCGTTTGCAGCAATGTTGACTGTTCTATGACTCGGCTGACGATGATGTGATCATACTGCAGCTCCAATGGAGGCGTGTTCGGCTCACTATACGGCACACCCATTATCAACCTGCCACAAACCGCCGTGCTCGGCATGCACTCTATCAAGGATCGCGCGCACGTTGTCGATGGAAAGATCGAGATCAGGCCCATCATGGTGATCGCCTTGACATATGACCACAGGTGCGTTCTGCTACATAGGTGTCTGTGAAAAGATCAAGCTGATCTTGGTGTTTCTCTCCCAGATTGCTCGATGGCAGAGAAGCCGTCACCTTCCTTGTCCGCATCAAGCAGTACATTGAAGACCCGCGCTTCATGCTGTGAGTCTGCCCACCTGACATCTGTAGCAATTCCCCAGAAGTCACTGACCGCGTCGTTGCCCGTTTCAGCCTCGCTTGATTAGACGATGAGACGGAAAGAGTGGAGAACTAGGCAGAACGAGCTAGCATGAATCAAACGGGTTCTTCCTCGTTGCCAGATGTACACTAATGAAGCTACGATGCCAACAATACAGTCTGACAATTATAGTCGTATCGATGAGTCGACGTGATTTCGTCTTAGGATCCGGACTGTCGCTTGATCCCCTTAAGCCGTCGCTCGACAAGGCTAGCGGCGATGTCTTGCGCGGCTCACTACCAAAGCCTCTGACAAGTCGGAGAGTCACTCACTGAGACGCCTCTGCCAGCGGTGCCAGCATAGCTGCAGAACAACGCGACTCGGCACGGATGACCGTCGAGCCTTGACGAGGCCGTCTTCGAGCACATCGCGAGGCCACACTGGTGTCAGTATGATATTGTACTGAAATACGACACTGAGTGCTCCTGCTCTGGCGATGCATACCGTAGATCTTCGGCCGCGCAAAGTACCGGCACCTGCCATCGATCAGCGTTCTCGACTTGTAAACATGCCTCAGCTGCCAGCTATGTATGCGTGTGAAGAATAGATATCGACAATTTCTCTAGCGTAAGAAACAACAATGAATCTTATCATATCGAAGAGCATCATCACAGGTGCCTCTCGACAGCTCGTGCATACAGCCTCTTGCCTCTGCTTCATCCTGTCATCCTTTGTTTCTGCTTACGCTGCCCACAAGCACACAAAACGCGACGCCGCGTGCAAGAGCGCATCTTCTCTCTCTGCAGACCAGCGCGTAGAACAGGAAGTGCAGGCACAGCTGTGCGGCTACTGGCAGCTGCACGTAGCATATATCAGAAACGACTCTCACGCTGTTCAAGGCCCTTCCCTCCATCATGCGGGCTGAGGCACATCGAAAGCTAGGCGGCCTCGTCGCCGTCATAGCAGCGACGCTGATCGCACAGGCGCACGCAGACAGAATCGTCTTCCCAGCGTTCAGGAACCTCGTCACGGCTAGGTGAGCGCGACACTCGAGGCACAGGCGCGTCTCGAGGGCTATGATGGCTGTGCCTGCTCGTGTCCCAGGTGGCGGGTTACCGCAAGAATGCAAGCTCACGTGAATTTGGCACGCAGGATGGACCCTATCATCAGTCCTGGCCTCATTTCCCAGCAGTGAGTGCTCAATGCAATGTCTTGTGTTCGTGCTCGCGCGATTTCCCTGACGCGTGTCGCCCTCGCTGCTTCAGCTCTCATCACATTCTCGGAGGTTCCAACTTCAAGACCAGGTATGACCCCGATGGCCTGCGCAAATCCGAGTGCACGAGCTTTGAGATGAGCGCGGACAAGGTAAGCAATAACACTCATCACTGTCTATCGGGCCCCGAACGCGTGCTGATGTCTCTGGGACAGTCGCAATATTGGCACCCGCAGGTCAGTCTACGCGTCGAAGCGATGACATTCCAGTTCACACGCTGATCGCGGCCGCACTTTACCAATACAGGTCTTCCGTATCCTCGAGAATGGTTCATACATCGGCATGGACACAGGTGCGCTATTTTAAAGCCGATAGCTTGTGCGAGACGCAACTTGCCCAACTCACGCACGTTGCTTGCTCTTGCTATTCTTCACCGCAGGCACACGTGTCTATTACGAGTTCTTAGACTATGACATGGAACCTTTCCCTTACGACTTCATGATGGGGGCGTGACAGGCTGCATTCGAGATTCACCCCAAGTGATCTTGAGATTGATGTAAACGCCTCTTTCCTACACATAGTTGGCGGCGATCCTGCGCGCAAATCACGAACGGGCACAACTGCGGACAACGCTATGGAGTACTATTGTGAACAAGGTACGCGCGATGCTCCCTCCCTCAGAATCACCTTTCACCTGTCGGACATCGACTCAAACCCCTCTTGCACCCTTGCAGTCGACGATCAAGGTGTCCGGACTGGTTTTCAGACATTCACACTACCAAATGTACCTTGCGACCTTCTTATTACGAAAGTCTTCTTGCCAAATTGCTGGTGAGCCATTGAGACCAGTCCCGAATCGTTAGTTAGATACTCGTAGGATCAACTGAGATTTGGGCGCACGGTGTTCCACCAGGAACGGCAAGAAATATGATCCTCTTCATCCAGGCGCTCATATGGCATACTCGTAGTGGGTGACACGAACATCCCAATTTTGAACATTTCAGCGCAGTATTGCTGACTTGTTCTGGCGCGCAGCGATTGGTTCGATGGGCCCAACTGCCCAAAAGGCTTTGAACGTCGACTGCCTTCAATCTTGATCGAAAGCTTTCATTTCCAGTGCGTCGACATGTACTTGCTCCCGCTGCTTCATTACTGATAACATCGTCGAATAGCGCAAATGTGCCCTATCATGAGAAATCTGCGCAATACATTTTAGCCAACGGTGTAGGTTACCGCCATTTCGCGTAGACGGATTCCTTGCTAATACTTGTTTCGTCTATCTCAAAAGGACACCACTGGATATGGTCTGCACGGCGACTTTGTGAATGGGTGGGAAAAGGGCGTCCTAGAAGGCCTTATGAAACATTGCCCAGTTGGCAGCATCAAAGTTACGGAGCCAGCAGAGTAAGCTTTCTCGTTTCTAGTATGGACCATAGGTCGTATGTAGTTCGGCACTGACATTAACGCCCATTCAGTCAGGCTTGTCCGTACCTCGCAAAATTCATGACCCCGAATACATGGGGCAGCTGTCGCACACAAAACGAGATCCCCGACGAATCCGTTGGCTGGTACAATCTTACCGCCTATCCTCTGGATAAGCTACCAGGTTGCGTAAGTGCACGTACAGCAACAAGCTAAAGCTTGTCGCTCATCTGACATATCTTTCTTCCTTGCAATGATTACAGAATCCTCCTTGGACTGAGGGACCTAAACCTACCTGCCCACGGCCGATACTGGCAAAGACACGAGGGGACAAGGGCCGGCAACCGCTCTTACAGCTCGGCCGAGCCCCAGGCATCGCAAAGCCTCTGGGATCGCTGTGGTACAAGCCTTCGCCAGCGACTTGGTACCCGTAATCCAGGCACCGGAACGAAACGCCGCAAAGCGGCTTCAACATCCTTGTCTATTATTCGAGTTTCACGGCTTGATAGTTTGACATTTTCAGCTGTCTGTTGTTATGTTATGGTTTTGGCAGGATGCTATCCGTACTCGCTGGCTCGAGACGGAGAGATGTCTTGCGTTGAAACGACATGTGTGGGAATAGCTAGGTTACAGACGAAAACGCGCAATGTGAATGAAACTCAAAGTGTGCAGAACGATGCTTTGAGCGGCTGGAATGATGCGATATGGTGCTTCACTGATACTGATTTTCTCTGTAACTACTTCCAAGACCGCCTGTGGGTGCCTTGACTACCCTTGGTCAAGTCGTATTGATTTCGGCAGAATCGCGATTTGTTGAAACCGAGGCGGTATCTATATGGCGACCACTGCTTGAGCTCGTGTGAATTTTGAAAGATTGAACCTTCTCACCGTGAAGCTCAAGGAATTTGGCGTATTCGGCCGGACCATTCCATAGTGGAATCTCGCATTGAGGACCATCTTCGACTCCTGGTCCGTCGGCCCAGTACTCGTATGCAAACCATTCATCCCATCCGCAGAGGCCACCCTTGCCCGTATTGAGGAACATCTGAAACAGGATTGGTATCGTGAGTCATGATTCTCCGTCTAGCTAAGAGGAGATGCTCACGTTTTGGATGGCGACACGAGGGTAGTTAAGCCTAGCAACATGGGTCCAGACATCCTGCTCCTTGCCTGCAAAGCGCTGCAGCAGGGTTTGGAGCTTTGTCATGTGCAGGGTCTTTTCATACCACCAGTCGATGCCAGAAGCTTTTCCGCCATACCACCCGCCTTGAATGTGGCAGTCAATTCGATCCATCCAACCTTTTTCAGCTAAAATTAGAGAAGTCCGATTAGCAAGCGGGTCTTCAATGACGAGCTGGGGCAGTGACTTGCTAGCTTCGCGGGAGTAGGCCACTCCTTCTTGACCGTCTGGCCAAGGCCAACTTGCATCTCCTAGTATGACCGTATCATCGGGAAGGTCGTTGTAGAGCTGTTCGAGGCGTTTCGGCAAGCCTCGGAAATGATGCGAGACGTTCGACTCCCGAAAGCCACCCGCGTCGATCCAGAAAAAGTATTCGGCATTGTAGACATTGCGGTTCTTTGCTTCTTTCATCATCCAGGGTTTTGCAGTCCATGGTGCATAAACGCCTGGGACGTGCTTGAATTGCTCGGGATCTTTCCAGCCCATAGCTTCTGCCCAGTCGTACCCGCCGAGCTCGACAATAGGCGGCATATCTGCAGCAGTTTGATAGTCCACATTCCAAGTAATAGGCTGTTTGTTGTATCAAGGCAAAGACTCAGTGGAGTGCGCAAGTCACAAAAGCTAAGACAATATTCAGTGCTCACCTTGTCACCCCTTAGCTCTTGCATTTTTTCCAGCAGATCTGGTGAGGTGTAGAAGTAGATGGGTTGCTCCACATTCCCCAGACAATTTGCAATCCAGTCCCAGTACTCTGCATTACCGAAACATTGGTCAACAAGGGCGCGAAACATTTCCGACGCTGCAGATGTGATTCTCACGTCCAGTGGTATGCTTCTTGCCATCGGACACGAGGAAGAATGCCGACACGAGGGTGACACCTTTAGGCGTGACCGTGGGGAGTCCTTCGTCTGGCGGCGATGCGGGTGAATGCAATCTGCCACGAGTCACTACCGGTAGCCAGGAAGATCTGGTTTCCCAGATAAGGGCGCCTTGCTCTGCCAAAAGTAGGATAAAGAAGAAAGCCGCGAGGATCCATCGAACACAAGATCGAGAACGTGCTATCCGCCGGACCGCATGCGTATTCGTTGAGACGCCCGTATGGTCGGCTCGCCATCGTGGCAGCAAAGGCTGATTCGCAGAGGCCGCTTCATCGTGATCTTGATAAACGCTGAGGCTCGGACTCGAAGGCGTGCTGTGTTGGCTCTTCTCGTCGGCTGACGCGCTGAGGCTGGGTCTGCCGCTGGCAGCCATCTTAGCAGGACTCTTGCAGTAGTGAGCGGAAAGACGCTGTCCGTGAATGAATGAGACAAAGCAGAAGGAGGCTCAACTGGCATTTGAGCTGGCGTCAGACCCTGGGGACGGACTACAAGCCACAAGGAAGCATCGCGTCCACCGCTCCTTATGCTGCTGTCTCAGAGTTGCTCCCCAGCCTTTGATGCGTCCTTTCACCTTTTCCAGCCCATTAGCCCACCCACGCAGTTTGCTTTGCAGTCCCTCCTTGTTTGCTTCCGACCACAGGGACATTCGACTTGTCGGCATGATCAGTATTGAGGGATGGCGTCAGTAGTCCGAGGCCTTTCATCGCTCATGCGGCAGGGGTTTTCTTTGTTGTCTCTGAAGACTGATCTGCTTCCGGCTTTGACGTGATCGCTAGCCCTGCTGGGTCGCTTTGCGTGCGAAGCGCTCAATCGCACAAGGCGGTAGCGCCCTGCTGCAGCAGGGAGCTGACAGGTCGATGAGAAGGTCGCCGAGTCGCTGTACTACTCCGCGGCCCTGGCATTGAAGAAGTGGCCTGCTTGCATCCTTGTGGCACATCCCAACGCTTGCTGCGTATACTTGCTACTTGCGGCTGCGAAGACTCGCACAGGACAAGGACGAGAGCATCCACCGGCACACTCTAGGATGACCAGGTCTAGGAGCGGTGCGCGGGCAGCCAGCCTGGCGGCGGTGTGCTTGCAGTCGACTGTGCTGGCAATTGTGTGAGCAGCGTCAGCCAGTGGCGTCGACCGCGAAGCTGAACCAGACGTTGTGGTATGGCACAGTCTGAATCTGTCAAGCAGGAGTACGAACGGAGGCACGCAGTACAGAGCCTCGAGCGCAGTCTTGCTCACCGGTAGGTCAAGCCTGACGATGACCTGGCGTGACAATTGCCAAATAGTAGTGTCGGGGCTGATTTCAATATGGGGACCATCTCTAGAATTGGCAAAGCTCGCACTGTCCACAGGCCTGGCTTGGGCTCACGAACACACCAAATCCAACGCTACTACTTCTACCACCGTTGATGGACTGGCCAATGCAAAGGACGGCAAAAGCCACATTGACGAGCAGCAATGTCCAACGGTCACCATCGACGTGGCCAGACGGTCAAGCGCATTCCAGATGCAGCCCCAGATGAGTTATCTTGACGTGACAGGCCATGCGCAGCCTTCTGGCGCTTCCCGTCGAAAGTCTGCGATAAATTCCCACCTTTTGCCTGCACTGGAACCGGACACTGCCGCAAAGTCGCCCCTACCAATCACCATCGAGTCGACTGCTCATCTACCAATGCAGCAGCCGTCAGGTCTGCAGAGACTCGCTTCTCAGGTGTTTGCCGACGATGCGTGGAAGATGGCCGTCCCAGCACTGCTTTTCTTGGTCCAAAATATTCTCATGTATGTGCATGATCAGTGTCAAGGGGCCATGACAGAGGCGCGCGAGCTGAGAGACCGTATCGTTCCTCGCTTTAGATACATCGCCGCTCGTAATCTGTCGATGGCAGTTTTTCAAATCACCTTCCAGCTCAAAGTGGGTCGTTTTACGTCAATCATACATGCTAAATCACGCGCTGAAACCTTTGCAGACTCTCATCACCGCATTGTGTGCCGTATTCATGCTGGGCAGGCGGTATACGTCAATTCAATGGCTCTCGCTCCTTTGCCTCGGACTGGGCGTGGCATGCATCCAGCTGGACCCCAAAGCTCTGGACAAGTCTACAAGCGCAGCCGGTAATGACAACATGCCGAGCAAATCATGGCAGCTAGAAACGATGAAGCCCAGTCGTACACAGATGATCGGGCTGGCCGCTGTCCTCGTGTCTTGTGTTGCGAGCGCCATAGCAGCCACCTACTTCGAACTCGTGCTAAAGCGACCTGTGGCCGCAAAAACGACAGCATCAGCACATCACAAGTATGCACTGGTTCCCCGCGAGGACTCCGAAGGACACTTGAACGGACATGAACAAGACTTGGAGAGACGAAGTGCGAAAGAGGTCAATCGTCGCCTTCAAGGGCCCTGCGAGCGCCGGCACACTCTGCCTGCCATGCCACTCATCAGCCCTCTGTCGCCGGGCCCGGCACATCATCAGTCGACGCTGCCTGTTCTCTCACGACCTTCATCTGGACCGCCTTCCCTTTGGGTCAAGAACATGCAGCTCGCACTCTTCAGCTTGCTCTTCGGAGCTCTATATAATTACGCTACCTATGAAGGCGCACTTGCAGACTTTGTCAAGGACTTCTTAGCAGGCTTCAACGCATACACATGGGCAGTCATAGCCATCCAGGCTGTTGGCGGTCTACTCACTGCATTAGTCGTAAGCATACCTCCACCAGTAATCATAGCCTGTTATGGACTTCGGACTGATATGGTCCGCACTGCAGATTAAACATGCCGACAATGTCACAAAAGGGTTCGCATTGTCAGCCTCCGTCGTTCTCACCTTCGTACTCAGCATTGCGTTTTTCGACGCGCACTTGTCCACCATGACCGTTCTAGGCGGCTCTATGGTCGTGATTTCTGTAGTCAGCTTCGAGAAGTTCAGTCGTTAGAACAACGCGTGGCAACCCTCGTGTACCGACGGCGGTCGCGTAGATCGACATGTAAGTCACACATGTATCATAAGGTTCATTTGGCAGGTCTAGTACTTGAATTTTCGCCTTCCTGCCAAAGTGTCATGAATAAAGCAAGAGACATCACTCATGTGGTCTAGGGTAGTGAACGAGAGATATGTACGGTGAGAGAAACGAGATTTGATGCAGCTGACTTCAACTACTCAGAATACGTATAGCACTGATGCCAGAAATCAGCGCAAACGTCGCAAGGGATGTAAAGCGCCCGCGCACACACCTTCGTTCGGTCGGACGAATAAGCCTTTGGTTGGTCCTTGCGGCTGATCTTGAACAGGAGTCTGTATGCCGTCGTTATTATTGGCAGCACTTGGCCTTCTTGCTTTTCGAGCAGCGAGACGCTCCTCAAGTGGCGTTGCAGGCTTCCGCGAACCCAAGTCAAAATACTACAAGCTAAGGTCATTTCATTACGTATTCAGAGCACCGGCGCGCATCAGACGCAAAGATTGATACGCACCTTGACATCGCCAACGCTGCCATCGTTCCATGCGAGATCTTCTGGCAGGTCATCCGTGGTCATGGGCACTTCGACCCCGACAAAAGTACCAGAGTCAAAGTAGACTTCGCCAAGGTAGCGGACTGTTGCACGGAACTTGCTAGTTCCTCGAGTGACTACGCATGGAATGCCGACCTTCAGAGCGCTACCTGGCGGAGCACGGAACTTGGGTTCTTTGACTTTGGGCAAGACCAGAGCCGAAGGCGCAGCCTTTCTAGCATTCACCAATGCCATCGAGGAGGTAGGTGCCTTAGGCACAGGTGGGACAACCTCCGCTTTTTGGGCTGCAGCGCTGGTACCCCTGCGAGACGCTGTGCTACTGACGGAGGCGACAGACGAAACAGAAGGTCTGCGGCGATTCGACTTTACAGAACCAGGCGAAACAGCACTCGGGGTGACTGGACTAGTCGCATTTGCTGTTGAGGTTCTCGCTTTATTTCGAGACGCTACGGTTCCAGCAACAGATTTGTTCGAGCGGGTAGACCGCACTGATGCGGCTGAACCAGGTCTGGAGGCAACCTGCTCCTTCTTCGGGCCACTATGAGGGGTGGTTGGGTCATTTGCAGTTTTTTGTCCTGCACCGACAGTCTTCGCGGTCTTTGCCGCATCATTTCTTACGGAACTTATTGACGTCTGTCTGGCACCCAGCTGGCGGGGAGACGAAGATTCTGACACTCGCGAGGCTGCGCTGAGGTTGCGGAGTCTTGCTGCCTTGTTCATGACAGGTGTCAGTTGAGGCTTCTTGACTTTGACAATGCCAACGCTACTGGACGGCATTGTCGCTTCGATAGGTTCCGGCAGCGCTTCGGCGGCGGCAATAACAGTAGCTGGCTCCACTTCTGTACCTTCTGCCAAAGTCTTGATCGTGGCCTCGGCTTCCGGCGGTGTATCGATAGACTTGGCCACAGAGACAGATGACCGAGGACGAACTCCAATAGCCCGGCCAGCGGGCTGCAAGATAGACTTACTGCCTGACTTGGCCGTATTTGCAGAAGATGCGCGCATTCGCGGCGGGCCTGGCGTAGATTCTTGCGAGAGCGAACTGGCCGGGTCCACTGCATCGATACCAAAGCCGGACGAACGCTGCGATGAGCTCACTGTTGACTTGCGCGCTGCCTTCTTGTTCAAGATGGAAGCACGTAACGAAGCTGGCCCAAAAGCGACTGAGAAAGCGTCACTTTCGACTTTGTGCACCTTCGTAGACGCGAGTCGAAGTCCAGTGCGGGTAGTTGGTTGCATCGGTTGCGTCTCTGATTGTAAAAGGTCACTGACCGGTTGTTCCAACTCTGAGGGCAGAGGGACACGCTTTAGAACATTGCCAGATGCGTCAAGGGAGAATACCTCTTACCGTCACTGATTTCCTTGAGAGTCCAGTTCTCGAGATGTTCGAAGCCATTTTGTGCCCGTATGCTGATCCATCGCGCCTTGATATACGACAATATTCCTTTGCACGTATCGTCTACTCGAGCTCTAGCATCCATGCCAATCCCGTCTTCTCGAAGGAGAACTTTCCCAACCAAGAGCTCATAAGCCAACGGAGCATTTTTTTCCGACAAGGATTCAAGTAATAAAGCTAGAAGCTTTTCGAGAACATCGCTCGAGAACCCGACACCTTCGATGAGATCGATGAAGCTTTTGGAAGCCACCATCTCTGACAAGTTCGTTTTCAGGAAACGTCGAATGCGGTCTTCCAGAGGTAAGAGCATCGAGCGCAGGTGGTCTGCCCATGCAGCTGTCCGTTCGTTGGCAAGCCGACTCCTGAGCTGACATATGCCCTTCATAGCTGCGGCTGCATTTGACGCAGTCGTCTGAGAGCAAAGCTGGACGAGCAGAGCTTTCTGCTGGCTATATGGCAGTTCGCCTACTTCTTGCGACCAAACTTCGCCAAAATGGTCCAACACGATCTTTTGTGATCTTTCGCGTAGATCTGTTGAATTGACGTCTGCTCCATTCGCAAAGACGTAGAGCCTGGCAGAGCGATTACGGCAGGTCTTGCAGCACCCTCGAAAGCCGTGACACATGTCTACCATGCGGCACTCGACCTCGTCGCGAAGCAGTTCAAGGCTCAGGTATAATGCACATCGCCAGATGTCCATGGCCACGGACAAGTCGAAGGAACGATTAAGGGTCAAGGATCCTGTGTAAATGTATGCAAGCGCAAAGTGTAGCGCCGCGGAAGTGAAAGGTGGGGCTGGCAGAGTGTATACCATCGCAGTCGAGTCTTGATATGGTGACATCAAGATGTCCTGAAAGTATGTGCATCGAGCAGCGAGTATAGCGCGATGCACGGGGAACATTGTCTCTTCAGAACTCGCCATGCCATCCGAGCCCTCGGTGTCCTCGTCTATTTCGTCGATATTGTGCGATAGCTGGATCTGCACGTCTGCAAACAGCTTGCTACGCCACATGAACAGGAGATCCTGAAGGAAGGATGCGAGGCAAAAGCGTGCGGAGCAAGATGAGTATGCTAAATAGTGTCGGTGGCAAGACCAGCCGGGCGTACCTGCGAGAGCCGGTCGAAAGCATCTTCCTTGTCTACGTACGAGCTGTCCTCGAAGAGAAATGTGAAGACTTCTCCCAGGGGCGTGGAAGCAGTGTAGAAAAAGTCAAGCAGGCTCTTGAAGAAGGCGGACTCGGTGCCAGATACCTCGACAGGCGAGGGTGAATGTGGCGAGCCCAGTCTGGGAGACGAGGCGGCATCGTCGTCTGGCGAAGAAGTGGTATCGTCTGGATATAAGGCTGCAGAGCTAGTCCGCGGCCTAGGTGACGCGGGCGAGTGCAGTGATAATGTCGACCCCGACATGATAGCCTGCAGGCGAGCAGCGCCATTCGGATTGAGGAAACGTGTCTGGAAGGCAGCATTGGCTCGCGCATATAATATGGCTGTGTGCGAATGTGCCTCAGATTCTGGGATTGCTCTGTTCGACTCCATGCACGGTCCGCACCTCTGTGACCATGTATGATTTCATCGTCGCCTGCGATGCACCAGCACACGTCGCCAAAGCATCGCTTGGCCTGGCTCAAGAGGGTTCTGAGGTCGGCAATGAGACTGTCCTTGCTCTTCCTGATAGCCGTCCGCGTTGCAGCAGACATGGAGGCCACTCCAGCAGCATCGCCCTGAGCATGTGCGAAGCCCGCGTCACGCAGAACAAGCGCACGAGCGCCGCCTCTGCTGGGAGCGGTCATGATTCAGGTCGAAGCCTTCTTCTCAGCGGCCTTAGAGGCATACTGGTGCTTCTTACAAGTTGGGCATCGTGCAGTGCCAACCTGCGTGCTGTGCGCCACAGGTTGAGAGCGGTGGCAACAGTCGCGAGCACACCATCAGGAGAGCAGTAGGCTAAGCGAGCACCGCAGGCATACTCTCATACTACCTTGGGAGACAATGGGGATCCCCAAGACAGCACGTCCTGCTTTGCGAAAGCACTACCGCTGTCAGCCTGCTGCAAGGCTTGCCAATCTACACGTGACCAAATTGAGAGCGCGGTTCGGGTGAAGGACAGGCAGTTGCTCTCTCCCATCTCAACTTAATATACAGGCGTGCTCTGACAACATCAGTATGGCACCATGGAGCAAGTCCTACACTCTTCGTGACTATGTGAAGCTCAGCAAAGCGCTGTGTCCGCGCCGGTTGGTGCGCGTCGCCTTCTGCACTGGCCTTGCACGCACGACCAAACGCACGATTTTGCTGGTCAGAAGGGCCCAAACACCGATGGCGCTGTTCTCGCCCTGGCCTTGTCAAGCACTCTTGTGTGCTGGTCGCTGACGCTGAGCTCAGCTGTTCTTCTTCGTGACTTTCACGCACGATACTGGCACTGGATTGAGGATCTCCAACAGCCACGCAGACAGGCAGCACATCACTACTGCCGCAGCTGTGCATTGTTCATCCGTTTTGCTCATTCTCAAGAAGCTGGACCAGCGCGACGGAACATGATAGCGCTGCCCTCGTCGCCGTTGATCACGTATGGCGGCAACGGGACTACCTCTCTCAAGAGCCATGGCCGACTCGTCTGCACCCCGCGCTCCCTGCTACTCGTCGCCATCTTTGGGGCACTAGTATTGCTGCTCTTCAGCTCCAGCATGATGCCACCAGCGGCCGATGGGCCCGACAGCCTCGAGGTACACTCCTACAGCTCCCATATTGGCATCATCATCAAGCACTACACGTGGAGCTCGACAAGAGAACCAGCCGCTTTGACAGAGTATGTCTGCCCAGAGTGCAACTGCTCCGTTCCTGGATACTACTCCCTGTCACCGCGCTTCTCATCACCGCTCCCATCGCTAGGCGAGGCACGTCACCCAGAAGCTAGCAAGCGGACTGTCAAGCGTCACTTGCTGAGTGAGATCCTGCACTTCATGTGGCTCCACCCGTGAGTCGTCAGGATGCGGAAGCGCGGTGAACATTGCCAAGACAGAACCATGATTGACCATCTTCGTGTGTTCACGAACACTAGTGTCTTCACGCCTCCTGCAGCGCTGGCGCCCCTCTTCCAGACCTTCTTCACCTGCCCAGATCAGCTCATCCGCCACAACTTTGCGAATCTCGTCCTCGACCAACCTACAACCTACATGTACACTCGGACAGGCGATGGCGGCCGCCTTAAAGCCAATGCAAGGCGACTGCGGTATTTCCAAAGACACATCGACACTCTGAAAGAGTACGACAAGCTTGTTGCGGAGCTTGGATTTGAGGATGGTGCGACCGCGGCAGACAGGCAGCTTATTTGGATCATCATCGAGGATGGCGATCATCTCAATGAACAGGTTGACAGTCTTCTGAACTCGACAGGTCTGCGTAAGTATCTGCGTGCCAACGGTGAGACTAATCAGACCTGACGTAGGGCTTCCTTTCTTCTCCTTAGCTTACCTGTATTTCGCGCATGGACCTACGCGGTTCTACGGAAACGCTCAATGGTGAGTTGACCTTGCTGAATGAATGCTGAGTGCTCGTCTCTCAACCTCTGTCTATGTCCTACAGGAACGCTGCCGAGAGAGCCGTTCACGTCTTACGAGACAGCTTCTTTGGGTGAGTCGGTGTTCAGCTTCCAGGGACGATGCTCCTGCTAAGTGGATCTTTTGTGTGAAGTGATGGACCAGTCCTCAACGTCGACGACGATAGCAAGTGCGCCACTTCCGTTCGCCCTCAGCTTGTGTCGAGCTGACTGTGACTATGCTGACTAGGATCATGCCCGAGCTCTTGCGCTTGATTTGGAAAGTGCAAAAGGTAGTCATGTGGTCGGTCGGCAATCTTGGAGGATTTGAAGGTCCAGTGTTTTCCAATGGCAAGATAACAGAATGGAAAGTAGCTGGATTGCCGAATCGCAAATTCCCTATCGATATGGGAGGTGAGTTGTCAAAAAAGAATCATGTTTCGTCATAAGCGACAGCCAGCTAACAAGACCCACCAGGCTTCGCGTACAATTCATCTGTCATTGGAGATGGTCGGGCGGTAGCTCCACCGAGATATGTCCCTGAGAACCATTTCGGTGGAGAGAGGTGAGCTCGACTTTTCGGTTGTTGCGTGCATCCACCAAGCAATCTCACAAGCTTGATCTAATAACATTACCAGCGAATTCATCGCCCAAATCATAGCGACGCGAGATGAAATTGAACCTCTTTGCGAAAACAGCATTTTCGGGCAGGTGAGTACCTTCCGGCTTTGTCTCCAGGGGGCGCACACTTACAGACGTTGTGTTCTTGCAGTGCCATTATGCATGGCACAAGTGCGTACCTGTTCTTTATCAATTGGATGGAGGATCAATTCGCTGACGTTCTAATGCCTCCTTTATTAGCTGGAATGAGGACGAAAAGAAGAATACTCCTGCTTGAGGGAAGATCAGCAGCTCGCACGGGATAGAAATAGCACGAGAGCGCCCGTGCGTTCCTGCACGATGCTCTGAAGGGCCACCTTCGTGATAATTTAGACAATGTGTAACATAGTATTTGCCGATATGCGGAATATTACAGCATCTATTGAAGGGTGCTATCGAAAATGAGGTTGCTGAAATAAAGCTCTACAGAAACATGCTTCTTTCTGCTCATCTATGCCCGACCCTTCTGCTGACTTATGCCTCTTGCGATGCAAGGTATTCTTTACGTGCAGCTTCCCACTCGGTCTTCCAATCCCCCGTGATAAGTTTTTCGAGACGGCCTTTGAACGATGCTTTGGTAGCCAACTCGGGAATGAAAGACTTGTGCAACGGATTCGCCAAGGCCTGCTTTACTGCCTCAAGGAGCTTGTCCTCGTCTCTCGCTGGCACGTTGTAGACGTACGGGGGCGATTCTTTGCCCAACATTGGATGCTGATACCATCCTGGGTTCAGCTCGGGGTTGATGAATGGAGTCCCTGCGCAGAGACCTTCCATTGGCGTTGGCGATTCATGAGGTAACCCAACGCCGAGCACTAGCTTGGCTTTTGCGATACGTCGCATAAAGTCGTTGCGTGACTCGGTCCCGACATTGGTTACTCCGTCGGGTATCGGACATGACTCGTCATTGTCCAATATGCCCGCTTCTATCCGCACGCCAGTCTCCTTGATGATGCGTAGGTACGTCTCGTTCTTCCATGCGTTCCAATTACGTTCGGGATCGTAATAGTGCTTTTCTTTCCCGAATATGTACTGATGGTGACCCACAGAGAGACAATGTGCTGTCAGCGGTGATGCTGCAGCTTCAACACCTGAAACAGGCGATCAAAACGTACAATCATATTTTCGCGATCGGCTGGAGCAGTGAATGGTATGCCTTCACAACTGCTCTCCATCTCGAAGCCAATATACGTGGCTTTCGCATCGGCCCAGAGTGGAAACGTTTTCAGACCCCATGGCTCTCGATACCACGGCTGAGGGACAGCCGCGAGCGCTGTGATAGTTACAAAATTTAGGACTGCTGTGCGAGACAAACAAGCGCTGGAAGTAATCGATCACTCACGATCCCTAGAAAGATTTGAGTAATGAGGCGATAGATGATTTAGCTCGTTCTGCTTGATTGGCAGCATACACAGCTGACGCACCACAGAAAGAGCTTATATTCTGGAATTCCTTCTGGATTCTGCTCGCTCTGTCGACACCACTGCTCGTCTCGATAACAGATGCCCCTGCGAGATTGATACAATCTTATCAGCGTGAAGCCTGTACAGATAGAGTGACGCAACTCACTCGGCAACATAGTCAAGCATGACTATAGCCACATTCTCGCCAATAGCTCGGTACAGTCGAGAAATTGTGCTGACTGAATTCTCTCCTCCCCAGAAATCGGCAATGTGGATGAATGGGTAGCCCATTTCTTGTATAGAGTTAATCCACGACTTGCCGAGGACTTCACGCAAAGAAGCAATCACTCTCAATGGATTGGGACACATGCGAGACAGCCAACATCAAGAGTAGTCTCACCAGCTTCGCCATTAGGGAAAAAGGCGGGCCTATCAAAAGTTTGGTCGAGGCTCCATTTCCAACGCCCGATACCGCTCAGGACCACATGCTTTTGTTTGTGTGTGCAATTCTTTTTTGCGCGACACTGGATAATCTTTGCGAGTTCTACGAGCCTGTCTTGCTCCCAATCTGCATTGTTGCCTCTTGTATCTGGCAATATCGCTTCAGCGGCTCGAAGTGCCCATTCCTCTGGCATTCGACCTTTGCCAAGCTTGAGTTTTGAAGAGGGCCATCGGTTCTCAAAGAAGCGGCTAGAGAGCTCGCTGTTGGTTTCCGAGGAGGAGGAGGAGGAGGACGACGACGAAATCGCAGAGCTGACGGAAGGAAGGTACTCGCGAGCACTGCGGAAGTAGTTGCGCGCGAGGACGAGGACCAGCAACAGCGCGCACAGGCAGATCAGGGCAGTTCGTGCTGTCCGAGTGAAAGCCCGCCCAGACGAGCTGTACGATGACGAAGAGTGCGCCAAGTTGGGGCGCTTCCGCTCGTCGGACGAGCGTGGAAGGACGCCCTCGAAGCGCGAGCTCCTGCGGTTCCACGCCATCCTCTCGACACCGTTCGCTGGGCCTGGCATTGGGCTAGGGCTACTGTGGTGCAGCGTGGCGTTGGGTGGCTTCGGAGAGGGAAAATGGCTATCGGAATCTGACCTATACTACTACTGCTGCCGGACTTCGATACGCCATGGCCACAGGCGGCTTCAAAGGTGCATGGTGCACGGGAACGCCAGCGAGATTGCTGTGGTGGACGGTCGTGATCTGCATGCAGGCCAGGCAGTCTCCCAGTAATCGTAGCCGCCCGGAAAGAGTCCTGCTTATGGCTCACGATCGAGGCGGAGCCAAAACCGCGCTCGTCGCCAGACAAGGCAATATTCAATCGATTATTACAGCGAGCCAGACAAGGTCCATCATGGATATAACGAGCTTTCGTTGACTTTTCGAGTCCGCACGCACGCTTGTCTCTGTGCCAGACAGCTCTTCAGGCCCGATAATCGTGCGTATCTCAGCTGCAGCAGATCTGCTGGTCCCACCACAACCTGGTTCACGTGCGCTTTTGACTGCTCGAGTGTAGGCCTGGCTTGGCTGGCCAGCTACGCGCCTGCTATCTCGTGCCTGCTCATTTGTGCTTGTCTGAATCGCAGCTCTCGACTACGCACAACCATCAAGCTTTCCACACACACCAGCTCGCTTTGTCTCATCCATCGGGCATACCTGCTCCCTTCGTCGCCGCTTCTGGTACTCGCCCTGGGATCGCCACAGGCACCCCGAATCCGTTTAGATGGGCTCCGATGAGTCGTCGTCGCGAGACCTGCGGCGTCCATCGCTCGAAAGCCAGACGCTCTTCAAGTCAAGACCAGACCACGCGCTCAGATACGTGACTTCCTGGCTTAGCCGATGGCCACTCTTAAGCGTGCTTGTCTTGAGCCTCGCAACTTGCGCTCTGTAGGTTTGCCTCCCTCTTGTCTCGTCCGAGCTCACTAAGCCCATTTGCTTGCAGGCTACTGGAAGCTTCCTCAGTCCCAAACTTGCCATTACTTCAAGCAGCCGAAAATAAGGGCCAGAGCGTCTTTGCCAGTGGGCTTGCTCCGAGTCGCCATCGACGCGCTGTGGTATCTACACTCTACGATGACAATTATGCTCTCGCTCTCAAGGTACTGGGTCATTCCATACAGCGAGAGAACATCTCTGCACGGCGGGTCTTGCTGTACTTTCCAGACAGAATCTCTCCCCAGACCCTCTGCGAGCTGAAAGCAGAAGGCTGGGAGATGCGGCCAACCGAGTCTCTGAGCTCGGGTCGCGAAGGCATTCCTGACCGATATCGTGATCAGTTCACAAAACTGCGGCTCTGGCAATTGACCGAATTTGATCAGGTCCTCTATCTTGACGGTGATACAATTGTTACAAACAATTTCGACGAGCTTTGGGGCCACCCCGCCGAATTTGCTGCGGTGAGTTGCCGCGATCAGGAAGAATTGATGCTCAACGCTCTCAGCTGATGGATTTTTTACATACGGTACAATCCAGGTTCCGGACATCTGGATCGATCGTGGCTTTACACTAGATTTCAACGCTGGCATACTTCTCATCAAGCCAAACCAGACAACTTTTGAAGAGCTAGTCCAAAAGATCAACACGGTTCAGTGGAACCCTGACTGGGCAGAGCAGGGTTTCCTCAATGAAGTCTATCGCGTCTATATGCACAGGCTTCCAGTAGCATACAATGCAAATCTCGCTATGCGTCTAATATATCGCGAGCTCTGGGACCAGATGAGGCCAGACTTCAAGATAGTTCACTTTACCATGACCAAGCCTCACTGGTTCCCAAACCAGAGAGACGTGCAGAAAGGAGGCGACTATGAAGAAATATTCGACTACTGGTGGGCAATTCGCGATGAGATGGAAAGCTTGGACAGATCGGCAAGCTGCCGAATCTCACAGAATTTTGCCTAATCGAAGATCCCTACACAGCAGCAGCAGCGGGCGTCGGAGACACAGGTGCAGGATACCCTGGCCTTGAGCATAGCACCATCTCCAAGTAGCTCAGCCTATCATTGATTCTGGTCTTACACAACTGTACGCATAGCCTTGGCATCGGCATCCATTGTAGAATGCATAGACAGCATGGAATCTGAACATCATTGGGACATCAAAAAAACAAGGCAGAATTCAGCTGGTCGAGCTGGCGACGCTCGAGCGACACGAAGCGTCAGGCAAGGAGGCCGTTAGATCACTGGGCTGTGCTAGTAGAGTGAATTGCATTACAATTAACACTTCCACTTGAAGTCAGTGTGGATCCTTGAGTCAGTATTGTGTAGCAGGTTGTACAGGTGCACGTCTGGACCTGCTGATGTCGCTTTTGACAGCTTCTCCAAATAGCGGGAACCTGATGTTGATTGCCGGGGCATGACATTAGCTAGATATGTATGATAAGATGAGTGCTGCCAGTGTCAGTGGTGACCTCAATACCGATACTTTTAGCAGGCAGTTTGACGATGCCTGTGCTGTCTCAGCCAGAAGGATGCCGCACGTCAGATGTGCTAGGTGACATGAATGCGTTGGAGAGGTGGTCGGCTAGCTGTACGACGACGGCGAAAGTGGAAGGTTGGGGCGCTTCCGCTCATCGGAGGAGCATGGAAAGACACCGTCAAAGCGCAAGCTCCTGCGATTCCACGCCATCCTGTCTCCAGCTCCCAGTACACTGCTTGCCATTGCTGCGTCTGCCTGTACAGGCTATCAAGTGCCGTCTGCCTAGCCAGCATGCTTGATGGATCCACCGGGCGGTCTGTCGCGTTCTGTGCCGCAGCATGTGCAGCGAGTGTGCTGCTCCAGCACCAGATACAGTAGCGATGGGCATGAGCCTGAGCAGGAGAGATCCTCGAGCTCGTGTGTGTCAGAGCCAGGCGTGGCAAGCCTGATCGGGAATGTGGCAAGCAATCACTTCCACAAGGGAACAAAATGACACGGGAGGATACTCTTGTGAGCTGCACGGTCCATAGCATAGCGATACAGCTTGACTCTGCCCCACTGCTCGCCTACAGTATGCTTGCTACCAACTCCATGACCACAAATCAACACTGCAGTAGCGCATTGCTTTGCAGCGCTCCTTCACCACCTCCACCGTGCCGATCAGTCTCTGCCGAACCCTGCGACTCTGAAATGCTTCCAGAGGGCCTAACAACGACGAATAGTGCAATAATGGTGAAAGGTGCAGCCGTCGGAGATAGCCTGCAAACGCGATATACAACTTACCTGGCTAAAGGCTGTGAAAAGGCGCGCCCAGCCCGGTGTTTGCCCTGCGCTTTCCCTGCCTGGCGGTTGCGACAATGCGCATGCAAGGCAGCGGGGGTGAAGACCGCAGAGCAGGGCTTTCAGTAGTTTGAGGAAAGCCTGCAAAGGAGAAGGAGTGAGACAGGCACTCGAGGGCTAGGCCAGCGTGCTTCTCCTCTCTTCTTGCCTGCGCACCTTGTCTTTTCATCGTTACTCTTCTTCTCCTTCTTCTCCCTCTAGAGCTTTCACACCGCGTAAAGTGCCATCATTGAGCACGACTCGACCGACCCACGCAATCACACCCCATCGACTGGCTTCGCTGGCTGGAACGACTACACAGTCACAAACCTCAAACGTCAAATATTGGTGACAAGTTCGTGCAGCTCCTAGTCTTCAAAGCGCTTCTTTCCGGACCGCCGCCCAGTCGTCATGCCACTCTTATCTCGCGCCGGTGGCGCAAAGCCTTCAGGCCTTCCAAGACGACTCCTGCGGCTGTCGGTGGTACTGTACGGCTGTGCGATTCTCATTGGTTTGTCACTCTTCATAGGCTTGCGGTCTCCCTCAGCACAGCCAGAAGACACGGAAGCGCACCGCACAGTCGCAAAGAGGCGCCTCCCTGCCATTAATATCATCGAAGGCGTCTTTTGGAAAAGTAGAGCGAGCTCTCAAGCAGCCTTTGTCGGCGACAAGCAGATTGCATACGCATCCGATGCAAAGCAGAATACAACGCTACCTGCGCCGTACGATGGGTTCCGATGGACTTTCCTGCACGCAAATGTCGTTGAGGAAAATGGCAAGCAACAGCTGGAGATGCTAGCTTTTATCGATGGTGAGTGAAGTCATCCCGAAGTCGTCCTTAGTTTCACATATGCAATCATTTGCTGACGCGCAACATCCTTGCTTCACAATGCACAGAGACCTCACCGTCAAGAAAGATCGGATGGTGGCAACTTACCCTGCCAAACCTATGGCACATTGCACACACCGCCGAATGTCGTTTTGGAAATGGCCAAGATACTGTTCCTGCATCCTTGGAGTGGACGTTCAAGCGAGCTCCATTCGACGAGACAAAAGCGCGATGGGCGCTGCTCGTCACTTGCCCAGTGGCACGACCGCTTGAACTTGAAGACGAAACCAACGTTTCCCTCGACCTACATTTCGTAGACGACAAGACTGTATTCACACAACAAGTCGCTCTGAAACAATATCAGGTCTCTCGACCTGCACCGGGAAGCGTAGCCATCTGCCTCGCACCTCTGTATGGAACCGTCAATGACGCTCAAATGCTCGAATGGCGCCTCCACCATGCACAACTGGGCGTGCAAGCTGTTCACTGGTACGACCGGACCGGACATCCTAGCACAAAGCACTGGGTGCAACAGCTCAATCGCGAGAAGGGCCTCAAAGACACTTGGACCGAAGCACCATGCATCAGCCCTGAGAGCTGCGGCACGAATATCTTGGAGGCTCAAGGTCTATCAGGCGATCAGGTGCGTTTTCTTTCGCTAAAATGCCATGTCCCTTGCCGCTGACCGCGGTCAGCTCTTGCAGGTCCTGTACTACATCGACTGCCTTGCACGCTCTCGTCACACTCAGCCTACGGAATGGCTCGCAATGATTGATGTCGACGAGTTCCTCGTGCCGCACAATTTCAATAAAAGTCTCTCGGAGTTCCTCAGTTCTCAGAAGAACACGACCGCCATGCTTTCATTTGATCGGTTCCAGACACCGCGTGCACCAGTCGAGCCCGAGCAGTCTCGCATCGCGCTCGAGACCATCAAGACCGTAAAGACACCTCAAGAAATTGACAGACATGATAATGGCAAAGTCTTGTATCGATCAACTGCGCTCAAGGTGCCTTGGATCCATTGGGAAGTCGCTTTCAGAGAGAATCAGCCCGCACAAAACAAAGTCATCTATCGGGAACTCGATGCTCCGTTCAAGCTCGTACACGTCTCTTCTTCCGCTGGAGCTGGTCCCTTCAATACGAGCCTAGACCTTGGCAGAATCCTCGCGCAGCACGTCGATGCTATCAAGCTGCAGTATGCAGCTTTCACCAGAAGCCTCACAGCGACGGCCACTTAGGACCGAGAGTATAGTGCTATTGACTATCACCCTTCCGTTAGCGGGAACTGCGTCCAGCGATGAGACGCATGAACTCTGGCAATAGCGTGCCCGTCTTTCGAAAGCGCCGCTAGTTTCGCCGAAGGCGCAGTCGCCGAGATCAACGATCATCGGAGGCATGGCGGCTCACAACTTGGCGGCCCCAGTCTGCAAGCAGCAGACTCTGCTTACCTCTCGAAGGTGCCATTGGCGTTCGCTGCTACCAGCCAGATCAAAGCTTGTGCCTCAAAGGCATCATCATCAATTGCAATGTCTACACAAGATCCAAGCCGCCGAAAGTCTTGTACCCTACTGGGCTTTGCATTGCATTGGGCCATGCAGGGTAGCGGGAAGGATCTCGAAAGAACCGGCCAATGAATTCGCTTCACATGTGCCATAGAAGCATTTCTGCGTAAAGGGGCACCCTCGGCTTTTTCACAGGTTGTATATGTCTAGCTCCACATCTCGCAGGCGATGCATGGTATGCATGTGCATTATTGTGTCAGATCTCAATGCAATGACAGAAGAAAGCCGCCACGGCTCTGAGTCGACTAAGAGACGACTCTGCATAGGCTAACGACAGAGCTTTGCATTGCTATGATTACTTGCACAATCTGCATCCTCCATCATCCTTCCTTACAAGTCTAACGTCTATATCAAGAGCGTTGCAACTGATCACCAAGTCAACGGTCCTACATTGCGGCTAGGGTCTTCCTCCCAATTATGCCACGAGAGAAAGCATTGCTCTTCAATGGTGTCATCGCATAGGCATTCGATTTCTTCCCGCTCATCATATATACGCTGCAAGAAGACCTATTGTAGAAGGAAACGTCAGCTCACCGTTTAGCAGGAGTCGGACAGCAATGCTCACTGTCTCTGCGCCTGTGAGATCGAAGTCGACATAGCTTGGCGGAGCTATCGGCCCCTGAGGACCAATGAGAGAGCTATTGATGGCAAAGCCATTCATGCTATACACGATTTGTCAGCAATTGCCAATTGTCAGCATGCAGGCAGATAGATCCTCACTCTAGAGGGAAAGTTCGTTCAGGCAGTCCACCCAAGCGCCAATAGTCTTGCGTGCCGTTCTTGCACATGAGTCCTTCCCCTGCAACAGAGTTCAGCGTCAATCATGAGTTCTTCCGATCTGCGCCTTTGAACCCACATTGTGGGCCTAGATTGCCAACTGGCCACGTTATGGCGCGTTTCACCTGAATATTCCAGCAACATGTATCAGATTAGTACGCAAGCCAAGGCTGCGCATGTTCTCTGCCTTACTCTCCAGACCCTTCTCAGCAATTCGGGAAGGATTCGCGAATCATCGTCAACGTTGATGACCGGACCGTCGCTTGAGTTTGTGACGGGCTTCAGTTATCTGGCGCAGGCTTTTCTCGTTTGCAAGAGAGGCACGCACGCATAAAATGTCGAGCGCAGGATATCCACTGCTCTGTCGACGGCGTTCCATTGAGCAACGCCAAGCCAGTTCGTCGGTCCGTGAGCAAAGTAGATGTATGCTTGGGAGCCAACCTATATCAGCTGCGCGGCGAGGAGTGTTTGCTATGCATGGCTTACGAATAGTGGTATTTTGGAGATAGTCGGCAAGCTGACGGTCTATTTGCGCATTGTCTTCTACTACGACCCATATAAGCTGGCGCTTGTTCGCTTGCACGCCGTCAATGTGGCCTTTCTGCGCTATGACTTCATCATAGCCGTGCACGGCTTCTACGTGCCTTGAGAAATACTTGATGCGCTTGTTCGTGTCGGCTAGCTTGCCGCCCGGGCCAGACCTCGTGTACATGTACAAAGTCGGAGTGTCCAGCCGTAAGTTCTCCAAATTGTATGCGAGCAGGGAATCTGGAGCCGTGAAGTAGTTTGCCATCAATTTGCCGCAAGTCTCCCATGAAAGCCAGAGCTTGTGGATGACCGGCTCGAGTACAATGTGATGCAAGAGATATCGCGTGAGAGGAGCATTTGCCTTTGTTGACCGTCTGACTTCTGATCTCGTAGGCAGCGCAGTTTGCGTAAATGTCGTTGAAGTGAGGAAGCCAGCGGGGTCGGAGGTATTGCAAGAGGGGCAGAGATCCGGTCCAACGAGGTCATTGAGACTTGAAGATGATCTGAGTCGACCGGCGAGATGCGTTGTACCGCTCAGAGGCACGAGGTAGAGAAAGGCGCCGGTAATGCCGAGCAACAAAATTGCTTGCTTTACAAAGCGTGGCCAGCGGATGGGTGGCAGACCTGGCGAGGACGAAGAAGTTCTGGTCGTACCCTCACGATGCTTGGTGGAAGTCAACGAGGGCAGGACTGAGGATCTTCTGCGCAGACCGAGAGATGACATGGTAGCCTGTCACTGTAGATCCAGCTAAGCACGTGAAGGCACGAGGCTATATGAACGAAAGCGACAGCGGTGTGGGACGTGGCCAGGGGTAGACTCCTGTGCGTGTCTCCTTGACGTCTAAATTGATGTTCAATGACTCGCAGCTTGCAAAGCCTTGCAGCTGCTCGTCGGAGCCAGATCAAAGAGCTTGATTAGATGCCGAGCGAAGTGGCAGCCCTGGCTAGCGTTGGGTAAGAGAGGGTGCGGACGTAACACGCAGCTATGTAGGAGGAGACGAACAAGAACGCAAAGAGACTCACGGAGAGCTGCACACGACTGCCTTGCCCAGTCCTGTTCTGGCAGTGATCGGGCTCGCCGCTACCCTGGACGGAGGCAATCTTTTGTGGAGGTCGCCTTGCACTCGACAGAATCTCCGTCCTGCCAACAGGCGTATCAATAATGTCTTTGGTCAGACCTTGAAGACGCGCAGGTGATCAAGATGCTCAGCGCATTGCATCGCATCGACGATGTGTTCGTGTGCTTCCCATCAGCACTTCAGCACGTGCACGTGCGATACGACCGCCAACGAAGTCACCGGGATGAAGGAAAGCGTGTGAAGTGCGGCCGAGTAGATGAAATGCGAAAAAGTAATGATGACAACAAGAACGCTAAACGACTATCACGATAACCGAGAGGGAGCTAGAACGCCGTTGCGTCTAGACTTCTTGCGACTGGCCGGCCTTGCCGCCGCTCTTGCCCTTGCCGCCAGAGTGCTCGCCAGTCTTTGCGGGCAGGAGCTCGGCGTGGATGCTAGAAGATATGAGTCAGCAATGTGGCCTGTAAGAAGACTGCTGGTCAAGGGGCAGGTGACCCACTTTGGCAGAACACCACCCTGGGAGATGGTAACGGATCCAAGGAGCTTGTTGAGCTCCTCATCATTTCGGATGGCAAGCTGGAGATGACGGGGGATGATACGCGTCTTCTTGTTATCACGGGCAGCGTTGCCAGCGAGTTCGAGAATCTCGGCTGCGAGGTATTCCAGGACGGCGGCGAGGTAAACTGCATTGGCAGGTGCCTAAATCAGCTGGAAGCTCCGAATGAACAAAGCAAGGAAGACAAAGCCGACTCACCTGGAGCACCAGCACCAACTCGCTGAGCGTAGTTGCCCTTCCTCAGCATACGGTGGATACGACCGACTGGGAACTGGAGGCCGGCCTTGGAGGACCTCGACTGTTGGGACTTTGCGGCATCGCCAGCTGCTTTTCCACCTTTGCCAGACATGGTTGCTGCAGGGAGTGTTGAGTGGGTGTAGGTTGAGGGGTGGACGCCTTGAATGCTTTTGAAGGAAGAAGAGAGACAAGCAACAAGGTGACGAAGCTCTTAAAGAAGCTAGGGCTATGACAGATCGCAGAATCGAAGCTCGCCCGCCGAAAACATGGGGGCGGGCGCATTCCAGCGCCGACCAAGGCACCGAGTTTTGGGCGAGCACGCAAGACACTCGCAAGAGCTTCGTACGCAAACCTCACAGCGCGCACCAAACCATGACATGCATACAGGACTGATGCACGTCCACGCAAACACATGAACCCAAAGTCTCTCCATGAAGCTTCATCCTTGACAATCTAGGTGAAGCTCTGGAAATTGGGCTGACGGTTGCGAACACGTGACTGCTTGCGTGCTCAGCACGTGCTCACCACTTTCTTCACATCTTCTGGCTTCAAGTCAGTCGAGGAATCAGCTTGAAGCACAGTACAGCAGCAGTGGCTTATTCCTGATGGAAGCTCCCTATGCGCTCTGCTGCTCATCTCTGCTGCTAATGCTTGCTCTCCTTACTCGACACTTTGGTCGCGTGCTGGCGGCGTGAGCACTGAGCAGAAACTTGTGCCTCGATAATTTACGCCAGCCGGGTCAGCCACAGGCAGGCGAACAAGGCACGCAAGCGATCTCGAAAACAAAGCAGCCCCCGCTCTTTTTCGTACTTGAAGCTTCTTCCACGTCTCTTGTCTCTTTCTTCCCCTTCAACACACCACTTCGTCGCCTCCAAACACCTCGCACATTATCAACATGCCCCCAAAGCCAGCATCCAAGGCGCCTGCCTCCACCGGCGGCAAAGCCCCAGCTTCAACTGGCGGCAAAGCAGCAGCCAGTGAGTTGTTGTTCACACAGGGCAGCAGCCAGGAGACTCGTTTACTGACTGACCTTCCACAACCCGCAGAGTCTACCGGCGGCAAGGCTGGCAAGAAGGCTGCAAAGAAGTCTTCAGCAGGCACCGATGACAAGAAGAAGCGCAAGAAGAAGCGCACGGAGACCTACTCTACCTACATCTACAAGGTGCTCAAGCAGGTCCACCCAGACACTGGTATCTCCAACAAGGCCATGTTGATCCTCAAGTAAGTACAGTCCATCGTTCTAGTACCTTTGTCAACCTCGCTCATCATGCTTGTGCTACTCGCAGCTCCTTTGTCAACGACATCTTCGAGCGCATTGCCGGCGAGGCATCCAAGCTCGCGTCATACAACAAGAAGTCGACCATCTCATCCCGAGAGATCCAGACCTCGGTTCGCCTCATCCTCCCCGGTGAACTCGCCAAGCATGCCATCTCCGAGGGCACCAAGGGCGTCACGAAATACAGCAGCACGAAATAGGCGTTCCCATCGACCGCTTGTCTAGTCTGCTCCGCATGTTTTGCTAGTGTCTTCTCGTGTCAGTCCTTCGACGTTTCCTGTTGTCCCTTTTGCAATCCACTTTGTCTAGTTAATGGACTGCGCACTGCTGTCAAACATTATTGCTTCTTTGTCTTGCCGGTTCCTCAGCCTTTCGAATGACCCCATGCCATGCACTCATGACTTATCACAGCCATATTGCGGCTCTCGGCTCGCTTCCAATTACGTATGATACAGCTGCAGTACGGATGCGTATTAAGGTCTACAGACAATTGACGACATGTGCAGTATTGTTCGAATACACGTTCTAGCTTGGGTCGTTATTGGGTCGTAAAAGAAAGCTGTCACCCCGCTGCGCAGGCCTATCGCGTGACTGTCGCGGCTATGCGGAAAATGTTGCCTCCGTTGGGGCCCAGCTCGAGCTTGCACGTCATGACGTGTGGCCCTGGCGAAATGTCGTTCCACATGTCTCCTGAATGCTCAAAGGTCGAAGCTTGGTGCCACTGGTTGTATGCGACCACGCGGCGTATCCGCTCTTCTCGCTGGTCATCGTCAACCCAGCATGCGACTTGGCCGTACCCATCTCGATTCGTCATCCAGAAGAACATGCCAAGCAAGCCGGCATCAACATTTACATCGAAGGACTAATTCACGCACAGGCGACAGTGCGTCAGCAATTGTACGCATTCAAAGCAAGGATAATCCATGCTCACTATTTCAGAACCGGGCTCAGTCGCTTCAAAGCTGCGCTTGTCGTTCCGGTCGACTGCTTCCCAACCGTTTACTGAACGCGGTTGCAATGGCCACTTCGTAGACGTGATAGACTGGCACTTTGGATGCAAAACGGGCATAACGGAGGTATCGTCCCAAGGCTGCAGCATACCAAGCTGAAATTGTGCGGTTGAATCAGCTATTACTTCTCTACAAGGGGAAACACACTTCGCATACCCTAGGAAGAGACCGCGAAATGTCGGACCGCGGCCATAATTCGTTCGCTGGCTGCTTGTCAATTGGACCGTCTCGTTGCAGTGTGCACAATTGCTCGCGCAGGTAGGCGATGATCATACTGAAAGGGGCCAATGATCATCAGCGGTGTTGCGTAGCCGCGAGAGTACACTCATACTTACTCTCCCATGGCACGGTGCCCCCTTCCATTGATGTGACCTATACATGCATGTCGATGTCAGCAGATCGTTGAAAAACAGGAAATAAAATACAGCCTTACGCATATCCAAGTCATCAGCAAAGTTGTTAAATAGGGGCGGAATGGCTTCTGGATGCTTCATAACATGCGGCAGATACCAATTCCGCAGGTTAATCTCGGGCTACAGACCCATCCTACGTCAATATTGTGTAAGAAGCCTATTTCAAGCTGTCAACCTACCACGTCGAGCCACTGCGAGATCAAGGCAGAGTGACGCCAGCCATGCGTGAGATCCTGGCTGCAAGGCCCCAAGCTGACATTCAGAATCTGCAGCAAGCCTTCATGTTCACATATACTTACAAGACCAGAGCAAACACGCTGATGTAGATGACAGCAGGCTCGTTGTCCATTGCGAGGATTGTGCGATACATGGCCTCTGTTGAGCGCAGAGACTCTGGTGTCGGGTCATCATGATTGATGTCCATCTCAATCAGGACAAGGTCGGCATCTTCGGGCAAAGTTTCGTGAATGCAATACTGTGCGCAGAACGTTGCAGATCTTGACATCAGCATGAAAAGAAAGTAAGACAAGTGATTTCGCATACCGAGAAGTATCGGCCTGTCACAGCAGGAATGGCCGAGTCTCGGTTCAGGGTGTGTTCTGCTGTGGGGAAAGTATCCTGGAACCACTGATGTAACCGAAGATACATGTGATTGCCTGCATGTTGTGGAAAGCCGATTCCGTGCCCCTATAGACGAGCGAGTGAAGAGAATTATACGGTCAGGTTGGGACTGCCTTTTGCATGGAGTTCGCCACTCGTGGCATGGACTCACGGTGGATACTGAACCTCCTGCAACTGCAATCTTGATAGGTTCGCCTCGCAATGCTTTCTGCAGCATTCTGCGAACCCTATACCCAGATCCTTCATATGTCCTGCTAAGCCTGATATTGTTCTGGCCATACTCCTTGGTGAGAGGATCATCGGGCAAGTCTGCGAGCCTGCACGACGGCAGGGCGTTTTCAAAACCCGGTGCAGCGGCATACCGACTGCTCGGCTTGAGTGGAATCTGCTTTCCATTACTCATGCCTCGGGGGATGACAGCTCGAGGAGACCATACTGGAACATGGGCGCCTAGGTTGATGCTGCCTTGCTCTTGAAGAAGCGAGATTCCAATGTAGCCTACGATCACGAGCGAGACACCCAAAATGATGTTGCGTCTCTTGACGCGAACCATGGCTGTTGCTGCTGACGTAGCGTGAAAGAGAGATTCGAAGAAGACCTCGAGAGCCTTGGCTGCTTCACGCTGCTAGCAGCGGCCTCCCTGAGAGTTCTCCTGGTCTCCTGAGGCTTTACGCAAGATTGCCTCGGTGGCTGAAAGTACGGTCGATGGGTACTTGGTGATATTGATATCCGATGAGAACAGGAAGATGAAAGGTGTGAAAAGTACTGGAGAGGAATGATAGGGGCAGCTGTGTAGCCGGTGAGCTGCTTGCAGTACGTAGACAAATCAGTGCCGCCACCTGCTGCTCCGCGCATGATGGGTCCAGAATCTCAACAGGCAGCAGCTGCGGACGTCGTCACAGTTGCATTTTTTTCTCACCACTAGGTAGCGCCGCTGCCCGGTGAGTGAGCAAGCCTTCCGTCCAAGCGTGGCACAAGGGCCGACAGTAGTTGCTTCCGAAAAAGGCAGGCGACGGTGGCATACGGTCGATCACACGCTTTTTCGGATCCAGATGTAGCTGAAGCTGAGGTTTCCTTGCAATAATGCGCGACGCGTACGCACGTACACGCGCCATGGCTTGCAGCAGGATAGGCTGGCTGTCGGTAACATTGCAGAGAACTCGTTCATGCGCGTTGCGTTCTGGCAACTCCAGCAGGTCAATTGACGTGGGCAAGCTTTACACGCACGGCACGGCACGTGTGGTCGAATGCAGCGAGCCGGTCGATGGCAGTGCTTCGCAAGCTGATGGCGAGCCTTCGAGTACGCAATCGTGATATTGCTACGCGTCAAACAGCATAGAGCTGGCGGTTCCCGCTGTCCACCGACGACTGGACGCGATCGACCGTGGCGACCGCCTTCTTAACTTGCAATACACATAAACCCCTCTGAGGATGGGCACGAGACCCTCACCATACACGTTTGAAGTTGAAGTCCTGACTCGCTGACTGTCATGTACATGGCATCAAGCGCAAATCTGACTTGACCTCGTCACGCTTTTGCCCTGTCCGCCGATCGCCTCCGACGACTGTTGTTGTCCCAGATTCGACGTCGCCTCTTGCTGCTCTCGCACGTCTTCATCGCTGCACACACACAGCGAGCACACGCTCAGCACGCCTTCTTGACCCCCATCCAAAGGCCGTGTGGTGCGTCTCTAGCTGTGCGCTGCCAATTTGTCGCAGTGTGTCTTGCTTGGCCTGGACAATTCTCGTCTCTCGGCCAGCCTCTCGCAAACGTGACCTAGGCAACTCGAAAGGTTTACAGGGGGTCCTCTTCGTGGTCTGCAAGACTGGACGATTGTCACATCGCAAGAAAGAGCCTCTCAGTCCCTGCTCGCTCTTCAAAGCCGATACCCATCATCGCAACTTCGCTTCTGCGCACCGCAACATGGACCCAGTCGTCCAGCCCGCAGCGGCAAAGAGCCCGCCAAAACTCAAGAACGACAAGGGCAAACTCACCGAGTTGCACGGCGAGCCACCGCTCATCATCAAGCGCAATGACAATGGCTACCTTACTCGAGGCAAGATGCTAGGCGAAGGCGGTTTCGCCAGAGTCTACGCCGCTATTGATTCGATTACCGGCGTCAACAAGGCTGTGAAGGTCATCTCCAAGGAGCAGCTCAAGAGCACAAAGACCAAGAGCAAGGTGGGTAGAGTTGTCGTACCATGACTCCTGATGCCCTCTCTGGAACGTAGCGACTGACTTTTGCGTGTCTCGATACCCTCAGCTCTTCGCGGAGATCAAGCTGCACCAGGTCATGGACCATCCCAACATCATCAAATTCGAGTGCTGCTTCGAAGACACGTCATGTGTCTACATGCAATTGGAACTATGCGCCCACGGGGTGAGTAGCCTTGTTTCCCCCCCTGTTCCGGGCTTGTGGTCTTCGCAGCACACCTCGTGTGACGCACAAAAGCACGCGACTGATATTGCAATTGCCACCTGGCTGCCCTTGCTGAGTTCGCAGTCCATGCTCGAGCTCCTTCGCCGGCGCAAACGCTTCACAGAAGGCGAGACGCGCTTCTACCTCACCCAGCTCATTGGTGCCGCACAATACATGCACCAAAATTCTGTCATTCATCGCGACCTCAAACTCGGTAATTTGATGCTCGATGCCGATATGAACTTGAAGGTAGGAGACTTTGGGTTGGCCGCACTGGTGAAATTCCCTGGAGAGCGCAAAAAGTGAGCACTCTTTAATCTGCACTTTGGCTGGTGCCATGCTCATTGTCGTTCCCTCGCTCCTTCCTAGGACAATCTGCGGCACTCCAAACTACATTGCGCCAGAGATTTTGTTCGACCAGTCCACAGGTCACAGCTTCGAGGCTGATATCTGGTCCATCGGCGTCATCATGTGAGCTGTCACGAATCATCTACTGCTGGGCGCAGCTGCTCACTATCATTCACTTCAGCTATACCATGCTGGTTGGCAAGCCACCATTCCAGACCAAGGATGTGAAAGCAATCTACAAGAAGATCAAACATCTCGAATACACCTTCCCTTCCAATGTGCCAATGTGCGAAGATGCGATGGACCTCATCCAGGCCATCCTCGATCGAGAACCACAGAACCGTCCATCAGTCTATGAGATTCTTGCACACCCCTTCCAGCACACTTCACCTTTCCCTCGCTGGGTCCCTGCTACGGCAGCCGACCTTGCTCCCGACTTTTCCATGATCTCCTCGTCACAGAGCTCGCGCAATTATGCTCATGTGCAAAAGCTTGCAGGAGTGGTCATGACGCCAGACAATGCGTCTACGCCTACCATTCAAGAGCACGACGCGTTCGACGACGCGAACCTCAGTCATCCAGAACCTCCTGAGAAGGTCGTTGCGGTTTCGAGCGGCGCCAACCTCATCGCGCAAGAGCTTGCATTGGAGAAAGAGGTCCGCAAAGTCTTAGATCCGGGTTCGCCCATTTCAGAGCTGCTCAAGTCAGCTCGCAAGCCACTCATGGTCAGTCCACGAGCGCTTGCTGCCGCAAAGGAGAAGGAGAGAAACGAACTTGCAAGGAAAGCAGTCAGCGCGAGCGCATCGGCGTCCCGCATCGCAGTGGAACGACAAAACAGCGACAAGGAAAACTTTGCACCTGCCAATGGCTCATCACATCCATCCTCTCCAGCTCGCAGAGTTACGCGAGCTCAGGAAAAACGTGCAAGAGACGAAAAGCCCGCCGCAGAGTCGGAGGGCGGTCTTGAAAATGCGATGCGAGCACTTCGCGTATCTAGCAACGTCGTCACGTCGCCAAAGAGAATGCAGGGTAGTGCGAGCTCAGCCTCGGTTAGTCAGAAGCGCAAATTCCCTTCGTCGATCTCTTCTCCAGTCGTTGTGGCTCGGGAGAGCGAAGCAGACGCCAAACTTACAATGCCTGCCAAGGAAGTTTTCGAACTGTGCTGGAAGACGCTAGAGCAGACCATCGTGCCCGGCCGGCGGACGCTGGATCTTGCCGAACCGGCCAGCGTGACAGCCCCAAAAGTCTTCATCACCGCTTGGATCGACTATACCCACAAGTATGGCACTGCATATCAATTGACGGATGGCTCAGCTGGTGTATATTTCAATGACTCGACATCAATGATCATGGCGCCAGGGCGACAGTATGTGAAGTCAGCGAATAATATGCTACTGCAGCTCTGACGTGAATTCGTTGCAGATACTTTGATTACATCTCAAACCGCAGAGCTGGTGCATACAACCGGCGCAACTATGAGATCGAATCTTTCCCGAACGAATTGGACCGCAAAGTCTACCTCATGACATACTTTGAGGAGTACATGACGAAGACACTCGAACGAGACGTGGATTGGGTTTTCTCAGACAAGGACCGCACAAAGAGTATGGACTTCCTCGTCAAATACTACCGCATGAAGAATGCGATCGTGTTTAAGCTCAGCAACGATGTCGTACAGGTAAGCTGTGCATGCCGGGCTCGAGGAGGATCTTTCTGACTGATGCATCAATGATAACCGCAGTTCAACTTCTTCGACCACACGAAGATTCTCCTTACCGAGACTGCAACTGTTGTGACTTTTATCGGCCCAGACTACAAGCTAAAATGCTACCCCCTGGCCAAGCTCCTGCGCCGAGCTGAGAAGCTTAATATCCTCAATGGCGGGCCAGTCGTCTCCTCAAGCGACCCAAGCAAGCAAAAGACCATCGATGGCCTTGTCTTCCTCTTTAGCAAGTTGGAATATTGCAGAGATGTCCTCAAGAGCCTCACCACAGACAAGAAGCGCCCGCTTTCGACGACCAATACCCCGGCATGAATGGCATGCGTGATGACTTTGAATGTCATGGTCGCGAGTTTCGCGCATGGGTATACGACCGAAGTTGCAACTCAGTCCCTTACGATTCGAGACTTTCTACTGTTGTCTTTATTCTTAGACCTGTTTAATAACTCTGATGCCCTTTCCTGTGCAACTCGTCTGTAAAGAATCGTCTTATGCCAATAACGACAACAACATCCTCCTCGGTGTCCTCCGAGGCCCGGCCGACTCTCAATTGTGCACATATTGTGTCATGCACCAAAGCGCCACAAGCGAGACACAGCATCGCCTTTCGTCTCTAGTTCTAGCTCGGCTTCTTCTATATCAGCTGCTCCTCGGAGCATACCCTTCGTCGGGAAGAGGTATTTCCAATCCTCATTTCCGGGTTTGGGCGCTAGAGGAAGCGCTTTCTTCAATGGCCTCGTATTTTCCGTTGCGAACATCTAGAAAGGCATCACGGCTGAGCACTTCGAAACAGTCTGCAGAACATTCCGACAGCTCACTGTGGAATATGTGTGATCATAGAAATCTTCGACATTGTAATTCGGCTTCGTAAAGGCTTCCTCGAAGATCTTGACAAGGGACGACACGCTTGCGAGGTAGTGTCGTCTCATCGAGGCAATCTCCCACAATGACGAGTCTATAGCTTGAGTCTTGAAAGGATCCTCTTCTGCGCTAAGATAAGGATCTATAACGCACCATTAGTGTGCGCTGCGCGACTGACCAGTAGTGGCGACCTACCGGTGTATTCGGCTTCAGCTTCCGGAAGGGTATGTGAGTGAATGAGAGTCATCAGAGCAGGGTGACGTTTGAGTTGATTGTAGATGAATGGGACGATGGCCACGATGGCAGCAGGGGGCGCTGTGAGGCACAGGCGTGCCAAGCGCTTGATGAAGGATGCAACCATTGCGACTGGCAAAAGGCTGCGAAAAGACAAATCTGCAGTTTAGTTCGCTAGTCAAGCACTAAGACAAGTAGGAGAATCTCACGGTGATGCTAAAAAGGTATCGAGCATTCGCATAATGCGCGGTCTGTACCGGACATGCAAGACATCCTCGTCCAGGAGGTCGTAGAGCTTCGTGAAGAAGTGAGGATACTCACTGCAGTAGAACCACTTTAGCACATAACATCATTCACATAAATTCAGGGCCGAAACACCGTACATGCGATGTTTGGTCATCAGAGTGAAAAGACCGTTGAGCGCGAGAAGCGCTACAGTACCGCCGTAGTCGGTACAATCCGCCAAGAAGTCGACTAGGATGGCAGGTTCAAGCAGATTAGGCATGACCTGCCGGTGTAGCATAACCAGAATTCGCTTGACTTCCTCCTCGTCGAGCTGCAAGCTCAAGAAGCTTCTCCAGGCGTTGCTAAACACCTTCCGGTGTGCCGTGAGCAACAGCAGTTCATGCTGAGCTCGTGACTTGATGATTGGAATTTGATCAACTTCCTCCTCCGACAGCGCGCTATCATCGCTATCGTCAAAGATGCCAGTGCTCGTGTCGAGTTCCTTGGTCTCGGTCTTGCGCTTCCGCTTCTTGACGGTCTGGACCTTGGGCGTCTTACGTACAGGCTGACCGGCCCAGAACGCATTCAGATGCTCTTCTTCCGTTGGCATGGTAGTCAAGGATTCCAGCATGAAGAGAACTGTTCCCGCAAACGCTGATGCATGTTTCACTCCTGAGTCCACCAATTCCCTGTATCGGAGGGTTTCTTTAGCGGCAGCTTCCTTCATCGACTTGGCGGGATATGAGCAGACTCACGCAACGCTCTTCAGGAAATGGTACCGTATATCATCATATGCATTGAGGTAGCGATTGACGAATTCTGCCTGGACTTCCGCAGTGGCGGCCTGTGGCAAGCATAGCAATCCCTCCATGATGCGCTTCCACAGCGCCCCGTCGAACATGTATGTTGGGGGATTCTGCAGCTCTGATATATGTTCAGAGGTACACTTGAGCAGGCTCATCAGGATATTGAGCGCGGTCGTCTGAGACAATGCAGGTGGATCCTCAGCGCAGGCTCGATTCCAGCGGTGCTACCTGCACTCACAGCGTTCGCAGCGTCCTGGCTGCTGAGTTCGCTTGCCAGAACTTCGAGGTAGTCGTTCCATCTTCCTTTGACCCACTCTCTCACTGCCGTCAACGCTGCGAATTGCGCGTCACTTTGCTTTTCTGAACCCTGGTGTCTAACTTTTCCAATGACTTTGCCACGCTGCACCAGCGTTGCGAAAGCCTGATGCAGAGCGTTCAGAGCGGCAAGGCGGACTTTGCTCTTCTTGTTGGACTTTGCGTAGTCCAAGAGGTCTACGAGGGTGTTCAGGTCACCATCTCCTTGACTGGCTGCTACGACCTGCTTTTCCAGCCGAGCGACGACTTCCAGCGGAGTAGCAGTGACCGCTGCAGACGTTGACGCTTTCGGCACGGCGGACGTCTTCGGCAGTTTGCCTCGCGAGAGGCTGCTCTTGGTCTTCTTCAGCGACATGGTTGGCTCTGCATGAACCACTGAAGACGAACTTGTCAAGACTACTGCCACTCGAAATGTCACGTGCGCTGTCTTGAGCTTCAATTCGTGAGTACTGCAAGATGTAATTCTGACGCACTTCCAAGCGGGACACATCACTGGAGAACATGGCATATATCGCGAATAGGATACACTGAACGATTATGATTTTATTAATTACAGCTGTTTGCGCGGAGGTGCTGACATCGGTCTCAATGAAAAGAGGGAACGCTATTAATCCTTGTATGTGTGTCCATTTGCTTCTCTGTGCTTTCCAATTAGGCCACTGGGGTGTACACTACTGTTACGCGAGCCGTCGAGATCGCTGTCTGAGCCTCGTTGAACTCTCGTCACATGGGGCAACAACCCAAAGAAAGCGCGCTCCACTTTGAAGTCGCGAGGATCTTCACGCAGAGAGAGCACCAGCAGCTGGAGGCTAGTAGCCAGATAAAAGCTGCCCAGTCCTGTCCCTAGGTGCCACCAGGCGTGCTGCATCCGCATAATGAGACGCTTAACCGTGCACCAACTTTGTCGTCGAAGACCAAAGAAGCTCACGAATTCGAGTAGCCACGCTAATGGAGCGCCAAGCATGTTTTTCATATGCGTAAGTTGACCGCATGCAAAGCAGTCTACGAGCCAGATCCCAAATGCCGCTGCCTGCAATGAAGGCAGAAATGTAAGCAACGAAAGATTACACCTAGCGTTATCGCACATACGAAGATGACGCTGCCCGTTGCCTGCATCTTGATGAACTCTTTGTTGCGGGCTAGCTCAAACGGAGTCTTCAAAAGGCTCGTTCTTGTCAAGTAAGACCCCCTTGCAACTGCGGAAATAAGAATGCCTGCAAATGCAGCTTGGCTAGGAGGGGCATCACGACGAAGTCCTAAGTCGGATGCTGTACTCGTTCACTCACTGCAAGACGGGACTGTAAAGACTGTCAGCTTCGCAGCACATAGATAGTATGAGAGCCTCAGGCAACGCCTACTCTGGGTGATAAAGATATGCGGCCGTGACCGACGCGACCAGCGTGAACAGGATGAGACCTATGTACGGCACGGGCTGCCTCTGCGCTGGCTTTTGCGTGTTCCAAACACAATATGTAGCTAGAATACTCTTTCAGCGATGGTCAACAAGGATGACATTTTGGAACGCACTGAACGTTGCCGCGAAGAGCATCGGTAATTCGCTGGAACACATCTCTTTTAGCCTACGGATGACTGACGTTCTTCGAAGGGTCTTACTCGAGAAGTTGCATCCGATAAGAGAGCTGCAGTAGACGATTGTTCAGTCGTCAGGCATCATTTCATACTCCGAGACACCTTTTCGGCCGGAGTTGGCCTTACCGTCATGTGAAAGAGAAACGACCCCGTGCCGACCATTGCAATGCCAGCGAAAGGTAGCCAAAGCCATACAGGTATCTTGTTCTGGATGGACGAATAGATTCCAAAGTAGGCCATGCAGAGAAACGGAAGATTGGAGATGGTATTGATGAACTCGGCGACATGACTGCGACGAATGGTATGGCGTGAGAATACTCGATGACATGACAATGTCATTCCAGAGCTTACCGAGAGACTGCATAGTTCTCTTCACACCAGTCCTGCACGCAAGTAGAGAAGTGTAGAAGGTTGCCAATGTCAGCGCGACGCCGATCACGCTGTACGCGGGCACTCCCAAAGTCCAAGAAGAAGCCGGAAAGCAGCTGGACTGACTATTGAGGCAGATATGGGACCCCAGTATGGATCAATTATAGGTACTTGGCGCGAGTCTGAAGCAGAAGGGAGCGGGCATTATGGTCAGCTTTCACGTGTATGTGCTGCCGGCCGCAGCGCACCCGGACGAGCTTCTCAGCAGACACTCACTCCAGCTCGTCAGCGTTTGGCTGACTCCCATTGCAGGTCGGCTGTGGCTGTGACTGCCAACACCTCAGAGCATGTCCAGAGTCCAGAAGAAGAGGGCTTTGCTGGACAGATAGAGCAAGCTTCTCTTCGCGGTCGATCATATCGAGCACGGAACGATCATCGCAAACCTACCTAGCTGCGTCTGTGCAATGCGAATAAGTTGTGTGATACTGCACAGCTAATTGCATTGCTAGGCAATCTCGACCACACATGCTTTCCAAGACTTGCCAACTTCATTGACAGTTTATAAAGAATCCATATCTGGCTGCTCCTCGTCATCTGATTCTTCTGCATATTCCTTGCGAGCAGCATCCAGGTAACGCTTTGGCACATGTAGGCTGTCCAGCAAGAACGCTTCGGTGTTGGCATCAACATCCGCCACATGTCTGGCGAGCAGTTCGCAAACAGCCTTTTCGCGACTGTCAATTTGGCATGTCAGCACAAGTCAATGCAAGCACGACGAGTCTGAGCAGCTTCTCTTACCTTTCGAAGTCCTTTAGATGAAGCAGGACGAATACCGCCCATTGCCACATGCCGAGCTTCTCCAACTCGTCGGCGTAGTTTTCCGCGGTCGAATGAGAGCGCAAGCTGAACCCATCGGTGTCGGCGTCTTCGAAGTCTCGGACACGCAACGAAGTCGATACGGTCTGATACAAATGCCAGCTTTGCCGGTAGGCATACGGCGAAGGGGATATAGCGCGCGGTGACAGCACGTCTTCGAGAGGCTTGCCTCCATCGGCATAGAGCTGTAACAGCTCGTGAACGACGTCGTTCACATTTTCACTGTCCGGCAGGATCCACTCAGACTGGTCACTTTGACGATGCGTCGGTAGTGGCCGAGCCAGACGCGGCTCTTTTTGAATGTCTTGGCTGTAGCGTCTGAGCGCCTGGCGAATCGAGGTATTAAAGTTCGCATACCAGAAGCGAAGCCCAAATGTGCGCTTCCAGTCGAGGTCTTCGGATATCAAGATTTCTTCGCTTGTATCGACCTTGCTTGGACCTTTCACCCCCAACGAGTTATCGACATTGCCGGCCAAGAGCTCGTAGATCTTGCGATAATGAGCGCCAATGAGCGGATCAGCACGATTTTCACGCCATTTCGCGATCTGGAGGCGGACATCCTCCCGGAACTCGTTGTCACCGCCAATCTGGGTGAGAAGCGTGGCAAGCCTTATATCGCCTCCAGCCAAAGCTGCCTCCACTGCCCGCTCGACTTGATGTCCCGTGAGCAAGGTGAAGATAGTCGCAGGAAGCCGTTCATCTTGCGAGAGATTTCTGTGAGCCACCAGGTCATCTTCGACTGACGACGCAACGCTCTCACGCAGCCAATCCGAGACTGCATCGGTGCGTCTCAACTGGTTGACCCTAGCTATAGTTTCCGGGGTAGCAGTGTCGGAGAGAGCGAGATCGATCTCGTCGAACAGTGCGCTACCTAACTTCCAGAGCGATGCTTCAGCGGCGTCCTTCTTGGCATGCAAAGCCTTGACGAAGTGATGCAAGCGTAGGGTCGAAGATGTTGTCGCAAGAGGAAGCACATCGCCGTTGACTGCAATATCCGTGAAGGAATGTTGAGCTTGAAGCATCCTGGCCGCCGACTCCCTTTGTTCTTCACCTGAATTTGTCGAAGTCATTGGCTGAACTATGTTGATGCGCGTAGCCTCGAGCGGCTGGTTGTGGGCGCCAAGCTGGACTATCCCTCCGATTGTAATTAGCTGACCTTGCGGACCAAATGACGCGCGGAAAGATCGACCGAGCATCAAGCCTGCATCGAGAACATTGCCTTCTTTGCCTTGCATCAGGCTGTTGCTACTCGAGATTGGCTGCCACTGCCGCAAAGGTCGGTAGCGTGGAACATATTGATCTTCACGGGAAGCGTCCTCCGCTGTAGTGTGAGCAGGCGCAGTTGTGAGAGGAGCCGCAACCGGTGCTGGAGGTAACAACTGTCGTCTAGGTTTCGCCCGAGACAAAGCTTGAGCGCGTCTATTTGCTTCTTCTGCATCTTTCCTGGGCTTGTCGAAAAAGCTGGCTTGCATAACGGCCACCTTTTTGGGTTCCAGGCCTAGCCGCTGGGCTATCGGTCGATGAGAACCGGCTTCTGGCGCAGCCAACGATGCTGCTGACGGAGAGGCTGACCTAGCAGTCTCGATTGCTCGTAGTCGGGCGGTAGGAGCAAAACGTGGAGTTGGTGCGGCGACGGATCGCTTGCGCCGACGCTCTTCACTGTCAGATTCCTGATCTCTATCTGTGATCTCGCGAGAAATGGAGCGGAGCACGGGCGTCCGTGAGTATGACCGCTCCGTGGCAGTCTCGTCACCCTCCGTCATGGACTCATCCTCCAAGGTAGCTTGAGGAGGCGGAGGGTCTTCGTAATCGTCGTCCTCGTCATCAGTACTGTCGCTTACGGGCGAGTCTGTGCGACGTTGCTTCTTGGGCGTATGACCGGCTTGAATCTGCAGAGTCTTTTTGCGAGCAGGGCTGGCTTTGGCTGTCTTTTGCCGCGCTGCAAGCTCTTTATCGCCATCACCATCCTCATCATCAGAATCGAGGCCCTGCAAGAAGCAAAGGCAAAAGCATATTCAGCATGCAATGCTTAATGGGTCCCCTTTTGGCGAAGAATATCCAAGCTTTCGAAAGTAGGGGAGATGCTAACATACATATCGACTGAAGTGGGCAACTTTGAAGGTCCAAGTGCCAGTGGAAGCTTCGTAGTCCACATACTCTGTCTCCTCTTTCTTTTCCAACTTGCGAACATGCTGCTTCACTCGTTGATGGTTTTGATCTTTCAACGGTTCTCGAGTTGCGCGGTCCAGAGGCCAGCAATTTCGTAGCGATATTACCGCTGGCGTGTTGAGCCCTTGTCCAACCTCGGGCTTTTCGTCTTCATAGTCGCCTGGATAGACCATGACTTCGCGATCTTCTATGACGACAACTTCTCCCAAGAGCTCGCGCAAGGAGGCCAGGCCTGTCAAGTCAACAGGCTCGAGCCAGCATATTTCTCCAAAGCCGACTCGGCCGACCACAAAGTCGTTGATCTCGGCAAGATCAGCCTCTGACATCGACTGCAGAACCTTGAAGTCGGGCTTGGTGTAATAATCGCCATCGACAAGCTTCTTGCTCTGCGGAGCTGCTGAAGCGTCACGACTTGCTGTATTGGTGGCCGAAATACCATTGGCAGCTGGCGCTTTGCCCTTGTTGCCATTCGCTGCAGCAGACTGTCGAGGTTGGGGCGTTACAGCGCGGTCAGCTGTTTCGGCTTCGGGATTGAACGTGGCTCTTTCCTTTGCAGGCTGCGCAGGTATGCCGTCGCCAACAGGAGTAGCAGTCCCTGATCCTCGACGGCCAAATAGGAAGTCGGAGCTTTCTCTGTGCTTCTTGTCGATGATGAGCTTCTTGACGCTAGGGCGCGATGGAAAGGCTTGAGGCGGCAAGTTGAGGCTGAGGTCCAAGCCACCATTGAGCTGAGGGGCCGGAGACGCGCTGCCGGCCCGATTGAGGTTGCTCAAACTCGTATGTAATGGCGAGCCAGTCAAAGCTGGACTTCCAAAGCGTGATCCATTCAGCCCTGGCGAAGAAGCAGATGTTGCAAATCCGCGCAGCTTGTTGATTTTGACCGACGATCTCGGTGTGCCCCTGTACGAAATGTGCAATGGCAGTTGCTTCTTCGGCTGGTCGGCATCGTAGGCCTTTGGCCCTTCGGACGTGGCAGGTTGTACATTTGCAAAGATAGGATTGTTACCATAGGGGTTTTGATCGATGGACAGATTGAGTGCCTGCAATGGTTGCTGTTGTTGCTGCGGTTGCTGTTGCGGTTGACCGAAGAGAGACTGATTCTGCTGGTTGGTTTGCGATTGACCAAAGCCGCCGAATGAAGATTGTCCAAGCGAAAAGGTGCTGGCTGGTTGCTGCTGCTGCTGCGGCTGCGGCTGTGACTGATTCTGGCCAAAGCCTCCAAACAATCCACCACCAGTGCTGGCGGTATTGCTGTTGGCACCAAACGTGCTGGCCCCACCGCCGAACAGGCCTGTACCCTGCTGTGGTTGCTGTTGCTGCTGGTTCTGTTGCTGGTTTTGCGTGTTGCCAAACAGACTGCTTCCACCGAAGAGGCCACCGCCAGTATTTGTATTGTTCTGCTGCGGCTGTTGCTGTTGCTGCTGGCTCCCGCCAAAGCTGAACGAAGGAGCGGTTGTACCAGTACCACCGCCGCCAAATAGCCCACCTGCGGGCTTGTTTTGCTGGCCGAAGAGGCCACCAGCTGCCGGCTGCTGTTGTTGGTTGTTCTGCTGTCCAAACGTAGACGTCTGTCCGAGATTGCCAAACAGTCCGGTGCTCGCTGGTTGCTGTTGCTGTTGTTGACCTTGCTGGTTGTTCTGCTGGCCAAAAAGCCCACCTCCACTAGGCTGGGTAGTAGTATTGTTCTGTCCAAACGAGAATGTCGGCTTGTTGGCATCTGTGCCTGTCGTGCCCGCTCCTCCGAACAGTCCTCCTGCAGGTTTGTTCTGCTGCCCGAAAAGGCCGCCAGTGGTTCCGCTTGTTGAGGAGTTTTGGCCGAACGAAAAGCCAGACGGCTGGGTTGTCTGCTGAGTGGACTGCTGTCCGAAGCCTGTAGAGGCAGTATTGTTCTGGCCGAAGAGTCCACCAGTTGACTGATTCGTGGTATTGTTGTTGGCTGAAAGCAGGGAGGGCAAGCAAATTGTCAGCAATGGGAAAGAATAGATGAATGTCTCCCTAAATGGAGTTTCATTGATACGCACATCCAAAGCTGAAGGTTGGCTTGTTCTGCTGCTGGTTCTGCTGTCCGAATCCTCCAAATGTCGATGTCCCACCTCCACCGCCGAAAGCCGAAGTACTTTGAGTCTGATTGTTTTGTCCGAACAGTCCACCGCCTGTGCCAGTCGAGCTGGTTCCAAAAGCCGGTGTAGCAGGTTTTCCAAATGTCCCAGTATTGGTGTTTGCAGCTCCTCCAAACAGACCACCGCCAGCGGGCTTCTGACCGAAGAGACCACCGCCTGTACTTGTGGATTGCTGGCCGAATGCGCCGCCGGTATTGGCTCCAAAGGCAGGCGTGGAGGTAGATTGTCCAAAGCCGCCAAAGGTGCTTGTGCTGGCTGCTGGGGCAGTTTTGCGACCCTGTGCGTAATCCGCTACTCGAAGCTCCTGTATATCGGCGTACGCAATGCGACTCGTCAACGAACGTGCTGACTTGGTTAGCGCAAGTCTCCCCGACTCACCTCGGGCGATACATGCCAGTATTGAGGCAGGGCAGAGATACTATCAAAAAGCAGTTGTTCACCGGTAATTGTGCTTTGTTTGCCATCAGGACCAGTCTGGGTTCCCGACCGATTGTCTTTCCACATCATCACTCGACTCGAATTCTTTGGGTCCATCGGCGCGTCGGCTGTGCCATTGGCAGGAACTGGACATGCTGGATTCGGATTGACAAAGTCATTCGGGTTGCTGTTGTTGGTGTTGTTGCCGCCGCTTGCTGCGCCGAATCCTCCGCTCGAGGCACCGAACGCGCCTGTCGAACTGGGTTGCGAGCCAAAGAGGCCTCCTCCAGTAGCAGGCTGAGACTGCTGGCCTGTAAGCGCACAAGAAGGAAACAAGGCGGATAGATCGTCAGTCAAGCTTCTGGCACTGTTGCCGTGCCAGTCTGCGCGCTGCGCACGCGCACTCGCTGGCCCTCGAAAACCCGC
>KZ857238.1:0-27180 GCA_003351005.1 Cystobasidiaceae sp. HBUAS51001 | reverse complement strand
CGCTCGATAACTACTCACCAAACGAAAAGCCGCCTCCACCTCCACCAAACGCGCCAGTGCCAGTATTGCTGTTGTTGTTCTGCGATCCGAAAAGACCCCCGCCTGTAGAGGTGTTGCCTCCTGCGGGCGCGCCAAAGGCTGGTGTGGAAGTATTGGTGCTGCCAAATCCGCCTGCGGGGAGTACAGGAAACGCACGTACGACAGGGTGTCAGCGTGAAGGCCTTGGACCGGGAAGGCTGCTGTGTTACAGCAAGACAAGAGAATGAACGATATGCTACATACCAAACAGGCTGCCTTGCTGTTGTTGCGGCTGCTGCTGCTGACCGAAACCAGTTGCAGGTGTGGTCGATCCGAATGCTGCAAGGGGACGCGAAGCATCTGCTCAGACAAAGCTAGTAATGTCAAGGAAGGAGCTATCACCCACTGCTAGTCGCACCAAATCCTCCGAACGCAGGAGTCTGCTGCTGCTGCTGTTGCTGACTCTGTGGAGCAGGCGTCTGCTGCTGGTTGCCGAAGCCGCCAAATGTGAAGGCCATGATGCTAGACGGGCGCGCCTGAGAACGCCGCTGTCTTGCCTAGCACGCCTTGGCGCTGCTGACGAGCTGCGTGCCGCCTTCGATGAACCGCGTTGACGCCCTGGCCCTTGTGCTGGCCGGCTTCTCGGTTGGAGCTGAGCAGGCCAGCAGCGGTAACGCAGCGAAGGAGCCCAATGTAAAGAGGCAAATGTGCGACAACGCCCGAGTCACGTCGGTGGGCAGTGGACTATTCGAGTCAAGACGAAAGGTGATATTGCACATCGGGTTCCGTAGATTAAGCCTGTACCGATGCACCAGACTATCTGGGTCTACAGTTGCGAGCATCCTGCAGGCAATAGACGTGTCTATCGCCAGGATGTACACATTCTACGACACGGCATGTTTGCGAGGCTGAAGAGCATTCTTCACTTTGCATTAATCGTCAGGCATAAAACTGCTGGAAGTGCCTGCTCGCCCGAAGAGCTGCTCCTCAGACTCGCCTTGTCGCCCTGGGGTTGCACATCGAGATCACGTTACGTGAGGACACGCTGAAAGTGCAAGGTGCCGTCCGTGTATGCCCGCCAGCAAGGCCTGACATCACTGTCATCCAGCATGGTCAGCGCCAGAGACGTGTCCCGCGCTCTGCCTGCGTGTCCTGTCATCGTGCTCTGTCACACTGGCCCTCGGCGCTGTTTCGGTCGTACGAGCACCGTCGACTTTTTGTTGTGTGGCTTCTTGCGCCTCTTTCGACCGCCCTTGCCGCATACAGACCACACAAGCAGGCAGAGTAGCACTGACACCGACCAGGACGCGCTCTATACGCCTCTGCGCTGCACTTTCGCTCCTGTTACCCGCCTCGCTCGCGTTTTTCTCGCCGCCTCCGTGCACGAGACCAGCCTCAACCTGAAGCAGCTCAGGGCAGGATCGTCAACCAGATTCCTGCAAAGACTACTCGCACACAAGAACACGTTCAATCTTGGATAGACGCATTCCACATCCACCATGGTCGAAGCAAAAGGCTCCTCCACCGCCGTCATCAAGAACCAGGATGGCGACGTGAGGAACAGGGCTGGCATCGCCGCATACACCAAGCACTGGAACAAGGACTCGAAGCTCGACAGCCAAGAGCAGATGGACAGCAGAAAGACGAGCTACACCGATGTTGTCAACGGCTACTATGATGGCGCTACTGGTGAGTCCGGCACCCTTCGCACAGCGCAGCTCTCACAATATTGAGACTCCGGCGCGTCTTTTTTGCTCGTTTGCAGAACTCTACGAGTATGGCTGGGGCACCTCTTTCCACTTTGCTCGGTGAGCGACCGCGTGTTCGCCAGATGTACTGTGCTGCGAGTCACTAGCCATACTCACCCTTCATGCGTCTCATTCCAGCTACTACCCCGGCGAGCCATTCTACCAGGCCATTGCGCGCCACGAGCACTATCTGTCCGCCCAGATGGGTCTCAAGCCCGGCATGCGCGTCCTCGACGTTGGGTGCGGCGTCGGCGGCCCTGCACGAGAGATTGCACGATTCTCAGGCGCACACATCACAGGCGTCAACAACAATCAATTCCAAGTCGAGCGCGCAACAAAATATACTGCAAAAGCTGGCTTGAGCGATCAGCTCGACTTTGTAAAAGGAGATTTCATGACTCTCAGCGAGCTCTTTGGCCAAGGCATGTTCGACGCCGTCTATGCAATCGAAGCTACCGTGCATGCACCCAACTTTGAAGGCATCTATGGCGAGATCAAGAAGATCCTCAAGCCAGGTGGCGTTGTGAGTCTTTCTCATCAAGACTACGAGCCATGCTCTGTTGCTGCAGACAAGCAGATCTATTACAAGCCATACTTACTCTTTGATCTCGTCGTCCGATGCAGTTTGGCGTCTACGAGTGGTGCATGACAGATGCATACGACAAGACCAACCCTCACCACCGACACATCGCCCACGGCGTCGAGCTGGGCAACGGTATCCCTGAGATGCGGACAATCAAGAATGCACGCGACGCACTAGAGACTGTCGGCTTCGAGGTGACTCACGATGAGGATTTGGCAGACCGACCAGACAAGATCGTGCGCACACCTTTTTCTTTCCTTGCAAAAGTGACAACCGTCTGAACTGATCGTCGCTTGTTTTCGCTTTCCCTTCTTTTTTAGAAATGGTATTACCCCCTAGAAGGCGACATCACCAAAGTCCAGACATTCTGGGATATCGTGACCGTGATACGAATGACTACCGTTGGCAAATTCTTCACGCAAAACACAGTCTGGTGCCTCGAGAAGCTCCATCTTGTGCCGCAAGGCACATATGATGTCGGCGAGGCACTGAAAATCGCCGCCGATGCTCTTGTTGCTGGTGGACGGGAGAAGCTATTCACTCCTATGCGTAAGTGCACTCTCGATAATTGTGATCCGCGTGCCTTGATCGCTGATCTGAACTATCAACTCGCAGAACTCTTCGTTTGCCGCAAGCCAGAACTCACTAATGGTCATGCATGAGCGCTTTCGCAACGTCTTGACATTGCTGTCATGGTCGATGGGGTCGGTCTGCACGTTCTACCTTTCTAGTCATTGTACTCCTTTAGAGCCACCATCACGCTGGGCAATGTCAGCAGTCTTTGTATGGGCATGCTAGTTATCGTAATTAATGTGTTCGTTGTCAATCAAACCACGAAGCTGGAGGGAGAAGTTTTGGCCACATCTGTAGAACGACAGTTCGAAGAGACGGCGTCAGGTCTCGTCCGGCGCAATTACGAGCGCAGATTACTCGCAGGGCTTGGCTGCCTCGACCGACGGTCCCACTCCTCTTCTCTCTTGACAGATGTCAGCACATAGACCGCGTTATATCTTCACACTGGCAGCCATGGAACCCTGAATCCAGCCTAGAAAGCACTGAGGCCTGGAAATCTCGACGGCGCGTCATGCTGGCGAACGCCACCCATCAGTCTCAAAAACTGCCAGTCAAGCGGCAAGGCTACTCAATCGGTCTCGGCATCCTGGTCTCCATCATCTTCATCCTGCAGTCGAGACAGCTATTTGACCTTGCTGGCACTCCAGGCGCGGCGGAACGCTTTCTGCAAAACTACACAACCGATCACGTCGCCGTTGACGCGCCTGAAGCTCAGGATGTGCTACAAAGTGCGCGTGGCCCCATAAGACCGCGTCCTTGGGCAAATCCAGATGGACTGTCACCCATATCCTCCTCGGATGAATCGCTGGCGTCTTTCTTGAAATCCCGCCTGGGACCGCCAGACTCCGATAAACCCATCTGGCTAGTCGAAGCCGACGCTGCGTATCTTCGCACGGCTGTTCCACATCTTAGGACCTTTCTGGCGCGCCTAGAGCAAGACAATCTTCCGCCCGCTACTGAGAAAGTCTACAGCCAAGGCATCTGGGCAGATCAGGTCCGCACGAGACTCCAAGATGGCATGGCTGGGACTGGCCGGCAGGACGTACTAGTTCTCTGCTTGGATAGGGAAGAATGTCCTCAGATTTGTATCGAGTCTGGCATCCTCTGCTATACGAATTACTTCAACAGCATGGACAGGGACGGGCGGCCCGATTATATCAAGCCGTTTGTCTGGGTCAAGCTAAAAGGTGAGTGTCCGACCGTCTATTCGGAGTGACAGCAAATTCGGTCTGATGAGATTCCCTCAGCGCTTGTTGACATTGCGAAAGCGGGTTACCCTGCGCTGTGGGCGGACGGTGACGTCTTCTTCCGCAACAATCCCTTCGAGTTTATGCTTCCAATGCAGCAAAGCGGGAAGGCTGACCTTACAGGCATGGTACAGCCGGATTGGGACTTCCAGGTCACAGATGAGGAGGCAGACAACGCAGTCAACATCGGTTTCTTCCTCCAGAGGGGGACTTCAGCGGTCGCAAGCGTGTGGCGGGAGGTCTTGGACAGGCTCATTCGCAAGGAGGGATGGTGGGACCAGCTCGTCTTCAATCAGGTCCTCGACATTGGTCCAAGACGGACTCCAGAAGAGGCTGGTGATAGGCGTAAATCTGATGTCGTTGGAACCAATAAATTGCGAGTTCACATCCTGGATAAAGAGAGATTTCGCGGGTGAGTAGAAGTCGCAGCGAATGTACAAAGTTCTAGCTAACCGGCCATGCAGGTACATGCTTGGATTCTTGGTACCACCCGAGGCTGTCTTTATACATATGCCATGTGCTGACAACGCCGTAAGCTATATCTGCATAGGCATTCTCTTCTATACTGATCAGCGCTTCGAATACAGGTCTACAAAGACTACATAGCCGCAACCTACGGATATTTCCAGGATGCCAATTCGTACTATAGCTCACCGCCTAGTCTCTTGACGACACCTTCAATATCAGGTACTGAAGAGGGTGTCACGCGCTGGTTGCAACTGCTACTCAACGCAGCTGTGGCTACAGGTCGTGCGTTTGTGCCGCCAATGGAATGTTCCATACTTATCGATGGAAAGCTGCACATTCGGCACTTTTCTTCGGTGTTCCGCATTGATGACCTGCGCGAGATCAGCAACGTCACAATACTAGAACCGAGCTATCACGTTCACGCAGTGGAGCATCTTCAGCACAACCTCACGCTGGCTGCTGAGATGTCTCAAGTCCGCGATCTGGATCTGCGAAATGATCTCGGCAACTACAAGGACTTCTTAGATCGTGTCACGAGTCCCGTCTACGAAGATGTGAGGATCATCAGTATCTCGCATGGTATTGCAAGATCCGGCTCCTTCGATAGATGGGACCTGCCATCATTCACCTCGTCTCTCGATACCTGCGCGAACATAGCATCGGGCCCTTCGTGTACAAGGATGTGCGAGCGCAAAAAGAAGACTCGGAGCGTTTAGTGGACAATTGTTCAGGTTCTGAATTGCGTTGAAGGAAAGCAAAAACGGCTCTAGAAGATGGCGGTCTAATTGCGTACATCGATCAGTTATTGTAGCACTACTTTCACGAGTGGCCAAAAATGCTGGCTGCTCTTCCCATTTTGAAGGGGATGCTCTGCCAGGGAAGAATCTGCCGAGCAAGCCGGATCCAGATGTAGAGCCAGGGCTCGCCCGAGGTGGGGCGGGGGCCGGCGCTTGACCCTGCTTCGAGGACCCGGCACTAAGTGGGCTACCGGTAGCAGTGAACGTCGTAGCGCGTGCGTTGATACCCCTGTTGCGCTCCTAGGGCGTCGGATCGGGCAACACAGGGTTCCTGCAAACGATCGCATCAGCAGCATTCATTCGGCGCGTGTACAGACTTGCAATCGACCTACGCTACTCCGTGATATCGTTGCATGTGCTTAAGTATCTCGTCCCGATTCGTGGTGCAAGCAAAGCGTGAACTCTTTCTGAATTGACACAAAAAACTACTGGGAAACGGGCCTGGTTCGCGCATGCCGCACCAATAGAGGCGAATGCCAGGGTATCTGTAGTTGGAGTCTTTGAAGACGTAGTCGACCCAGGATATGTCGCCCTTCTTGTGATACAGCGTGTATGTCCCTGGGCCAGACGTACCGGAGGGTGCTGTGTAGATTCGCGTACCGTTCGCCAGCGTGGAAGCAACCTTGTGACAAACGGACTTGTACGCGTTGGTCAACACGGTCAAGCGGCGACCGTCCAGACTATGAGGGTTGACGACGTGCTTGCGCTATCGGTGGAACACGTAAGGCGATGGTAGGTGACCATACTAAGCTTGCTTAACATGCTATCGACTTACTTTTTTTTCGAAGTGCATGATGAATGGGTGGCTCGTCTATATGGTGTCACAAGCGAAATCAAGTGACGCTTTGGATGTGAGTCTGTCAACAACGAAGAAGAGCAGACAAGCTCAACAGCGCGTCTGACACCTCCTAGCGTGGCTGTGGAAAGCGAAAAAAGGATACAAGCCGGAGTCAGTCTGGTGACCATTAGCCAGCTCTGGCCTAGAACATTGGCCAACTAGCCAAAGGGGACCGAAATTGGATGAAGCATCATTGTGTACAAGGATGCGACTGGATCTGCTCAGATGTGACTCATTCATCCAGGCATTGTGTGGCGCATGCGCATTTTCTGGATGTGATCAGTCCAAGCAGCCAGCATGTCAAGCGGAGACCTCGCCGAGTGCTTCAACATGGTGTACCATTGGACGGCACCGTCTGGCACACTGGAGGTGCCCTTGCGACCTCTTCGCTGTCGTGGACTGTCCGCGATCAGTCGGCTTGTTCATTCTGCAATCCTCAGTCCAGAGGGTTCCTCTCCGCCGACTATTTCGCGAGCAGCGTGTCAGGGCTGGTGACCGAGGGAGGCTCTCTGTCTCTGCTTGGTGCTGGGGACTCGGGAGCGGTCGAGAAAAGGGGGCGCATACAGCGGAGTCAAGCAGAGCGAAGCGAAGAAGAGGAGACCGGCGACAAGACAAAGGCCAGACCTGGAATTCACGCGCCAAAAGTGTGGCGAACATGTCAGAGACCAGTCAGGAGGATGGCCGTGAAAGGACGGCGGCTGCTGGCTCGGACGAGGACGAACACGAGGGCGAGCCAGCAGCTCACGACGACGCTGCATCACAAGTAGACACAGAGCCCTACGAGCCGCGCCGTGCAGCGCCAGACTCGGACGAGGAGCGGGTCCCGCAAGTCGAGCGCAACGGCCGACTCTACCGCAAGAAGAAGAGCAACTTGCCCTTTCTCCGCGCACACACCTGGGCAGAGGTCGAGAAGCGCAAGCAAAAGAAGAGTCTGCTCAAGGACAAACAGCAGGAGCAAGACAAGGAGACTGATCAGGCGACAAAAGCAGCCGACAGCGAGATGGAGTACGATGAGAAAGAGGGCTCTCCGCCAGCATATGAGCGAACTACCCAAGTCTCGCGCGCTCTCCTCCGTTACGCGGCAGTGCTCGTCCTCGGTACACTGCTGCTGTCTCGAGCAATCACAGAGACCTGGACTTTTGGCTACGAAGGCAGATACACAAACGTCATGAATTGGCTACCGAGACCCGTGGGTGCCACTTGAAGATCACACCAGAGTCACATGACCTGGCCAGCACGAAACAGGCCACTGACGAGACTGCGACACCCAGATGAAGACTTTCACCGAAACGGAGCTTGCTCAGTATGATGGCTCGAATCCCGAACTCCCGATATACCTCGGTCTTGATGGCGTCGTATATGATGTGTCCCAAAAACCGAGCATGTATGGCAAGGCAAGTACAGCTGTCGCCTTGTTATTGAAGTCCGCGTAAAGACAAGCGGGCTTGCATGCTTACGTACCACTCGTTCTGATGTTACAGGGTGGAAGCTACAATCACTTTGCAGGCAAAGATGCCGCGCGCGCATACGTGACTGGGTGCTTCAAGACACATCTAACGCACGATGTCAGGGGACTGTCAGAGAAGGAGCTACAAGTAAGTACAATGTGTTCACTGTCGTCGCGCCTTCCTTTATGAAGGCACCGACCCACATCACGGTTGCCTGCTAAACTGTTTCCGCACATCTGCAGGGCCTTACGCGCTGGAAGGATTTCTTCAACAATCATGCTCAATACTACAAAGTCGGCAAAGTCCTGCATGATCCCATCCCACCAAACACTCCTTTGCCTCCATCCTGCGATGCCAAAAGTGAAGGAGGGGCGCGGTGATCATCAGCTCCTAGGCAGATCAACATCAGCAGCTCCTAGGCAGATCAATGTGCTGGCAGATTGAGACAGATAGACAGACCACATCAGTGCAGTATTTAACGACAGACAATTTTTAACGGAACTACAACATGCTATTTATTGGCTAGCACGGTGTACAAGTACTTATTTGTAATGTGTGACAGGGCCAACAATCAGACGCGTGACTTGGCGAACGGAAGTCGCCTGCTTTGCCGGGGTTCGTGAGCTATTCAACAACAACGCCGAAGGCAAGTTCGAAGGAGGCGTGAATAGTATACGGACAACAGTGACATAAATTACAAGATCAATCAAGACTGCAGGATCTGACCAAGAAGAATCGTTGAGTGAGCGAGCACGGTCCGGATCAAAAGTCGAAGCTCTCCGCTTTGACAGCTGTCCAAACATGGCAGATCAGCTTATGGTCGCGAATGATTTCCTCATTCAGCACGTGCACTCACCCTTCTTCGCTCGTGTGTTGTCCTTGACGATAGCATTAATGTGCTTTTCGAACATTTCGACATAAGGGCGCAAGCTCGTTTGCTCCCATCCCAGCTCTTTCGGTGCCGCCATGCTGCTCTTCTGCGAGTTCTCTTTGTCTTCATCATCCATCGTCTCCTCCTTCTTGACCTTGTTCTCATCGACCTTGACATTGTCCAGCTCCCGGAGCAACATGCCGACGGTAGGTACCGTCTCCGGATCAAACTCGTCCACTCGAGCTGGGTCGACGGGCACGCACACACGACCAGTACCGGGATGCACTACAAAAGGCGACTTGAGCAAATGGTTCTGGTGCTTTGAGACTTCGGCATCGATGCGCGGATACAGATATTGCAGCTTGATGTCTTCGATTGCATCGTTGTACTTGAGGGAGAGCAGCTTGCGCTGCAGCGGATCAATACAGTCAGCGGGTGCCATTCCTCGGCTCCTAAATCACATGCTGACCTTCTTCTCATTTGGCTCGCTCTCAACCATCTCTTTGGCGAAGACAACCAGCATCTGCCACTTTTCCTTGCTCGAGAGATCTTCGCGCCGCCATCGATTCTCGAGCTTCTGTGTCATGATCACAAACTTTTCATCGCTCGCTGGTAAAAGCTTAAGTAGAGCTTCGTAGCCATTTTCCGTCCGAAAGCAGTCTTGATCTTCGAGAATGACCCGGTTGAAAGGCGAAGTGAGGGTAGAATCGACGGCTCGCTTTAGCGAGGGGTGTAGCGGCCGAGCTAGGTCGACCTTCTTGCTTTGATGAGCTCCACCTTTCACTACCTCCAGATAGCCCACGATACCACGCCTTTGGTCATCGGTCAATGCCAACGCTTCGGGATCGGATATCCAGCAATGGATACCTCGTCGACCTGAGTACACCCAGAGCAGGTGCTTGAAGCCAAAATCGTCTGTGACAGCAAAGAGACAGCGACATTCAGACTGAGCAAGATGTAGTATCACAACAGCGGGGAGTCACGCTCACCTCGCAATGTCTTGTCCAGCACCTTGACCGCGGTGGCGATAAACTTCCAACACCGCGTGCAAATCCTCTTGTCTCGACAGCAGGTACGGATCTCATCATAATCTGTCATATCGATATCAAAGACTAGCTCGCGCTGTTGTGGCTTGAGAGCGGCCTTCAATTGGGTTCGCTTGTCTTTGGGGCGCAAGTTGTAGATGGCGCCTATTTCGAAACGCGCTGGATTGAGGCGAATGACCTCTTTGTGAAAGTCGGTGTAGGATGAGAAGGAATTATAGCGCTGTTTTCACAATCAAATGTCAGCTCAAGGAACATAGAGCTGCTTGTACCAAGTCACGAACGAGATAGGCATCATTTGCGAGAGTGAACGCGATCTCGCGATTTGTCCAAAGCTTGCTCGGGACTGGCGAAGCGGACACACAGGTAGGCGCGACGCGTGTTTTAGCATTTGTTGCAGCATAGAAGCAGGCTATGTGCGTGGCCTTGCTCACCGTGGTCCTGGTTAAGCCAGAGAAAGAGCTGCTTTGCTGGAAACAACCGGCGGTAGAAGGCGGTCATTACCGAAGGGTTCGAGAGGTCGTCAAAGTCCTTGGCGTCATAGCGTGAGGCTATACGAGCCCTGTAAGAGGTGAAACAATGTACACGGATTTAAATGTGCCTGGTGCGACTCGTGCGGGACCTCCAGGTGCATTGCTCACATAGCTTTCTCGTCCAGACCATCATCCTCGAACAGGTCGACGACATCGATGTCGCGTGCCATGGCGTAGTCAGCGGTGTTCGAGTAGGCCTTTGTACGTCGTGGTACTGCTCAGATGCTGCCTGTCGCGTCTTGTGCTCGTAGGTGGCTGTTTGTTGTTGGTTGACGCGTAAAGGGCATCGTTAAGAGCCGATCGAGTTCAGTTTCGACCATGTCTTGATGCAAGGCAGAGACAAGGCCGAGATCACGAGTCGTTGACGTGATTCAGACAACTTCTTCATACAGCATACAGGAGGTCTAAGCTACTACGAATGGGGTGTTGCGGTCTAAGAACAAAATAGGGTGGCAAACGACAGGGTATTTGGTAGACATTGTATCTTCCTGCTTGAACGACAATTGGACGAAGCACCACCAATATCAGCTCGTCCAAGCACTTCTATTACCATCTTGACTTCTTTCACTGAAGGCCACGGCGAGGGCTACCGCCAAAGCGACCTGCACACCAGGGGAGACCTGGCGATGAACAAGCAAGTCCGTCAGTCACAGAAAGTACACCAGCTCAAACAGCACCACTGATGAGCTGACGAAGGCGCGTGACTCACTGTAACACTGTATTGATCACCAGACAGTCGCGTAATTTTGGCTAATTGCCTCCCTGTCGATAGCTGAATGGTCGAGGTCTTGCCGGTCCACTTTCCGCAGACTTCTATGCTCAGCTCTTGCCCATCGTATGCATTCCGGAGAGACGCTGTCATTCTGTTCTTTGTGACTGGTTTCGACAATGGAGGTGCGCAGGCAGATGACACATTAGCTTGACATGTCTACAGCATCGATGACGTCCACTCACAACTGAACTTGCTCTTCGTTTCCATGAGGACGTTGCCGGTCAAGTCGATGGCTTGTATGCTCTGACTGAGGACGACAGGCTTTCTTCGCAAAGTGAACAGAGGATGACCCCAGCCATCGGTAAAGACTGGAAAAACAAGGTCAAGGTGGTTGTCAGCGATGCGTGGCTCGACCTCGCTTGCGCGTCCTGAGTAGGACAAGAGCCACATACTTTTAGTGTTCTTGTAGCATATGCTAGGTACGTCGAACCCAGAATTTGGCATGCTTGCAGCTTCGCCGTGTATCCGGCAGCAGTTCTCGCCACTGTCGTCTTTTACGCTACGGTGGCAAGGCACATCAGCAACTTCGTCACGGCTTCCTTGCTGACATACAGAACACGCACAGAAAGTAGCCAGACGACGACGCCAGAACGTTATCCTTCATGAAGACAGTCGTGTACGTCCTCGAAACCCCGCCTTGTCCTGCTCGCTTCAAGGTCCTCGTCAGGCCGATCGGAGCTTCAGACGTGTCGAGTGGTGATGATCCCTCTTCATCGTCCGTCACGGTATGCGCACTGCTTCTAGAAGACCCCAGCATGCCGATGCGCTATGGTAGTTGATGATCTGAATGAGTGGTGCAACAGACAAGCAGGCTTGAAATATTTGGCTGCCTTGGCCCTTTGCTGGGTCTCTGGAGGACACCGGAGGAATGGCCACGCCTCGGAACGGCGTGAAAGGCCTGTGGCGGATTGAAATCGATAACGGATGAGACGGAGGGGACGCCTGGCTTGCAAGTCAGGCCAACATCCACATATTGTTCGTGACTTGATTCTGCTCCGAAGGCGTATACCGGTAACGGTTTGGGACTCGCACAACCATTGCCCGGCTTCGGGCGAGCACTTTGTGGACTTGGCCAAATCACGTGAACATCTTCAATCTAGAGTACTTGGGAAGCGTCTCGGTGAGATATGCGAGGTGCTTGTGAAGCAGGGCGACCTGTTGTACCCTTCCTTCTCCACTCCAAGTCCCTCTCTCGTTCTTGCTGCCGAAGATTACGGTATACGAGGGGATGTCTTCGATGTACGCAATCCCAGCTGGACGAGTCTTCTGAATTCCGTCTTCACCAATGGCTGCGCTATCGGCGGGGGAATGTTCTTCTAACGGTTTCTGCAGTGATATCGCAGGTAGTCTCGCCTCGACGATTGTCTGCAAATCATCTGAAGCCCGAGATGGCTGTTGGACAGCCTCGACGAGTCCTTCCGTCTTCTTCGTCGGCAATGCGGAAGCTGTCCCGGTTTCTCCACCGTCTATGCTGTCGGCAATGAGCGTACATCCAGCTCCTACGACACAATTGTCGGCGATGCGAATGTTTGAGTGAACTCGGCTTTTCGGTTCGAAGACGTTGTAGCTACCAATCTCTGCAGCTTCAACGCCTGTAAGACGAGTGTCAGTGATGCCAGGCTACGGTTCATAGCATTATACTATGGCACACGCACGACAGCCCACTTCAAAGTGGTTGAATTGGCCAATGACCATGGTTTGCGCAGATCTGTAAGGAGTTGAAGGTTGAGACGCGACCGGTGATGATCCTTTAAAAGCACGAGCACGCTCACCCATTCAAGATGACAGCGTTCTCTTCAACAATACAGCTGTCTCCAAGTACGATTGGGCCAGAGTAGGCAAGAATCGTACATTTGGGATGAAGGATGCATCCTGCGCGAAGACATGTCCGCAGAACATCAGTGATGTTTGCTGGCAGTCACTCGAGCGACCATGCTTACCCGCACCGATAGTGACTTCACCACGGATATCTGCATCCTGACATACTATAGCCTTACTCCCTACGCGTATCTTGTCTTTCCTGCTCGTATTTGTGCGGTGTCGATTTGTGACAGGCGGCAGGGCGTGTCGAATAGGGGGCACGTGTCAGAATGCCTGACAAGCGTGCTTATCCGACCATGGAAGGGACGTACGTTGTACCAGCGACCGCTGTTGCTTGCGCAAGGGCGGCCTGACCAGATGCGTCTGGCTTGTCAGATGAGGCCGCCCTGCTGTGCGTTGTTGGCGAGGCGTCCATGGCTTGCTGGCCAGGATTTGGCAGTGTCAGATCTGTCTCCCGCGAACAGGGGCTGGAGCTCGAGGTTGGTGCGCACAGGCTATCACACCCTTCTCACAGCAGCTTCCTTGCTCTATGATATCGTCCTCGGATGATCGCTCTTGTCAGCTGCTGGCTCGTCTCCAGCACGTCTGGTGGCGAAACCTTTTTGCTACAGCGTACAGGGAGCCAAAGCGGAGAAGGCGTGTGTGCGCGTGGTGCAGTGTGTGGGCGTCTACAGCGCGGCCCTTTGGACGTCTTCGCTGGGCTCCAACGTGTGGAAGTGTTCCATCAACGCGGGCGGCTGACAAGCGTTTTGCTTCGATTTGCCCTTGTTGTCGGTCGTTTACGCGCGAGGCCGCAGCTGGCAAAGGCAGCGGCCGAAGGTGCACTCTGCAGCAAGGAGCGGGTCCTTGCTTGTCCTCTTGCTCCTCTGCTTCCGCAGCTCGACACTTCCTCCAGTCGAACCGAAATCAAGGAGCCAGCACAAGCTCCACCCCGGCGTCCAGCCTTTGAACACCCCCCAACTGCCCACCACGTCGCCTCAAACCATGGACCGCAACTTCCACGTCGGGCCAGACTATGTGCGTGACGTGATACTGTAGCGTAGCTCAGAGCTGACCTGCTGGCCTTGTCAGACGCTCGTCGACGTGGTCGGCGAGGGTGCCTATGGCGTGGTCTGGTAAGCAAACGTTCATTTGACCTGCGGACGCGGCTCCGGACACAGGACACGCGCAAGGAGCAAAGCAGGCTGACAAGGTACTCTATATTACAGCTCTGCGATACACAATCCTAGTCAAAGACGCGTAGCTATCAAGGTGAGCCCAGCAGCATGATCGGCCGAGACCTTGAACTGACAGCCACCATTTCGCATACACACACACACGCATGCACTCACACACTCGCAAATACAATCAGAAAATAACTCCGTTTGATCATTCAATGTTTTGTCTACGAACCCTACGAGAAATCAAGCTTCTCCGATGGTTCAATCATGAGAACATCATCTCCATTTTGGACATTTCCAAGCCAGCTACATATGAAGGCTTCACAGAGGTCTACCTCATTCAGGAACTGATGGAGACCGACATGCACCGCGTTATTAGGACTCAGGAACTCTCAGATGACCGTGAGCATTTGTCTGATATCTGCCTGTCAACCATCCTGACACCCGACCACCACCCCCAGATTGCCAATACTTGTCAGTCAAGCACTGTCATCGACGAGCCAGACGAGGCATCGTCGACTGACTCTCTTTCTTTATAAAATCGTCTTGAATGCAGTGTGTATCAAACTCTGCGAGGTCTCAAGGCATTGCATTCTTCAAAGTGAGTGGCTCCGTGCACGTGCTTTCTGAATCAGCTTGCAGGACGCATGCTCATTCAAGTATGTATCCTTGGCTTTACCTATTGAACAGTGTGCTGCATCGCGACTTGAAGTAAGTCTATCCGTCCCAACTACATGAGGGCTAGGCTAAGAGTCAGGCTCACCTTTGTCCCCTTCCAGGCCCTCCAATCTGCTGCTCAATGCCAACTGCGATCTGAAGGTGAGCCTATTCCGCGCCAAGCGCTCTTAAACGATGCTCAAGGGCACTGCCTGCAGATCTGTGATTTCGGTCTAGCTCGCTCAGCTGTGATGGGAGAGCAAGACGCCTCGGGCTTCATGACAGAAGTGAGCAGAAATGATGCCCTTTGAGCAGGACCGAGTACTGATTGCAGTGTCTCCAGTACGTCGCTACAAGATGGTACCGGGCGCCAGAAATCATGCTTACCTTCAAGGAGTACACGAAAGCTATCGACATGTGCGACTTGGATTCATCTCAGCTTTCCAATGACATCCGACTGATACCTCATTTGCTCTTGCAGCTGGTCCGTAGGATGTATCTTGGCAGAGATGCTTTCTGGAAAACCCCTCTTCCCCGGACGAGACTGTAAGCGGTCGAGGATTACACCCCTAGTAGATGCCGTACTGATCAGGAGGCCGCACCAGACCATCACCAGCTTACTCTCATCCTGGATGTCCTGGGCACGCCTTCGCTGGATGACTTCTACCAGATCAACAGCCACCGAAGCAGAGACTATCTACGAGCGCTTCCCTTCAAGAAAAAGAAGAAGTTTGCAGAAATGTACCCGGTAAGCAAATGGTGTTTATCGCAGTCGGTGTCGGGCTAGGCTCACCATCGCTGCGCTGCTAGAACGCCAAACCATTGGCTATTGACCTGCTCGAGAAGTGCTTGACCTTCAACCCCAAGAAGAGAATTACCGTCGAGGAGGCACTGGCACACCCCTACCTTGCGCCGTACCACGATGAGTCGGACGAGCCAAACTCTGAGCCCATCCCGCCCGAGTTCTTCCACTTTGACAATATTCAGAAGGGAGAGCAGCCACTTGGCCGAGAAGCTTTAAAGAGTAAGTCGACTCCTGCAGTCACAATGGTCCTTTCGCCGGCAAGCGCTGAACACCATGACCGCTATTCCAGAGCTCATCTACGACGAGATCATGGCATGATGTCTCGCACTCGGCTCGCATTAGATCGTTCGTGACCACTATCCGTGCAGATGATATGTCAAAGTGACTCGCTATCTGCATTGACAGGCTTTTATACTCTCCTGTGACTCCGCTGCTGTGACTCAGTATCCGCAGTTTGGATTTATTGTCTTCATAGCTGTCCTTATTCACGAAACCGCAATGCCCTCATTTGTTTGTGCAATCAAAGCTTGTTCCGCTAGAGGTTATCGTGTGAATCATGCAGAGTTTCCTCTGTTCAACAAGGCTTGCAATGGCGAGAGTTGCAGTAGAAAAAGATACAGAGCTCCAGTCGTAGAGCTAAATCTCGCAACAAATGGGCAAATCCAAACAAAAAGGTTGCTATGCGTAGTAGAAATGGTCGTTCTTCTTCCTGGACTGAACTTCCATGATCCCACTGCAGAACGCACTGTCAGCTGACAGAAGGACTTGCGCTTCTGAGGCAAGACATACCTAAGGAAGTGCTCATGTCCAATGATGGTGGCACCCTCTCGTAGGGCAATCATACCAGCTTCGACGCAAACAGCCTTAAGTTGCGCACCTGATGACAGACGATGCAAACAACTCATCAGCTTCGACTTTCTTGCACGACTAGACCGCCAGACAATGACGCACCGTTGAACTCGTCGGTACTCCTTGCCAATTCTTCAAAGTTGACCCGCTTTGACAGTCTCATTTTGCGCGAATGAATTTCCATGATGGCTGCTCTCGCTTCCTCCGTTGGCAAAGGGAACTCAATCTTCCTGTCCAGCCGCCCAGACCGCAACAATGCTGGATCCAAGATATCGATTCGGTTCGTGGCAGCGATGACTTTGATCCGGTCATCGGAGCCAAATCCATCCAGCTGGTTCAAAAGTTCCAACATGGTCCGTTGCACTTCTCTGTCTCCAGACTTGTCGCTGTCGAATCGCTTCGTACCAATCGCGTCCAGCTCATCGATGAAAATGATCGCGGGAGCTTTCTCCTTGGCCAGCTCGAATGCATCTCGCACAAGCTTGGCACCGTCGCCGATGAACATCTGTACTAGTGAAGGAGCTGCAAGCTTGAGGTAGCATGCCTCAGTCTGCGCTGCGCAAGCTCTTGCCAGCAAAGTCTTGCCCGTTCCTATTCTCAACGATGTCAGCTTAAACATACATCGTTGACAGACGACACTGAAAATGAAACGCACCTGGTGGACCGTACATCAAAGCACCCTTGGGAGGCTTGATTCCGAGTGTCTTGAATTTCTCTGGATGCTTCATTGGCAGAACAATAGCCTCTACTAGTTCCTCGATTTGCTTGCCCAGACCGCCGATGTCCTGATACGTCTCTGTCGGCCGCTCATCTACTTCCATCGCCTTGACACGAGTGTCGTACTCTGCTGGAAGTGTGTCGAGGACCAAATAGGACTCCTTTTGCACGCCAACCAAGTCGTTGGGCTTGAGCTTGGCTGCATCGACCAGCCCGATGATGGGCAGGTAGACAGTCTGGCGCGTTGTCGTTTTGATGACTGCACTTTTACCTGTCCTCGTCGCGTCGAGATCAACATTGGCACCGTCGACTGGCTCATCGCTTTGCTCATCCATGTCCAGTATCTGCACCACACCGTCAGCGCTGCCACCGATAGCAAGATGCTCGCGCATACCTCGACAATCTTTGCAACAAGGTAGGGCAGCTGTTTGTTGTCTCTAATCTTCGTTGTATTGTCCTTGATCTTCTCCTTCATGTTGTTCTCTTCGTGGTTCAGTCGTATTTGTTCGGAGCGCATGATCTACGAAGTGCGAAGAACAAGGCAAGCCTGTCAGCTTCTGTAGCAGCGGTGAGACCTGAGGGTCGCCCAATGGCGACGCAAGAAGGCATATGCAAGAGCAGTCGCTCCACATGTTGTCCATCTCTTGAGGGTCCCCAGGCCTGCGTCTCTGTATTGCCCTTGCTTACCCTGATGTCGTTGTCGAGCATGCGCACCCGGGTCATCAAGTCCTCGGGGCTCGCGTTCAAGATGTCCTCTGGCAGCTCCTCTTCCTCTGTCGCCATCTGAGCATCCTTGCTGTCTCCATTTGCTGCTACTGCGGTCTGTCCTTGCGATGCTGACGCGGATGACGACGCCTGTGCATCAGAGGTGCCTTTGTCGTCGCCTGGCCCGCTGGCTCCTGCATTGCCTGCAGGCGGTTGCGAGTCACTCATGGCCTGCGTATATCTTCTTTCCCAGCTGCAGGGTTCGCGTGTGCTCGGCTGATCTTCAATTGGCGTCTCGAGAGGCGTGTCCTGTTCACCACCGTCTGGAAGAGCTGTTGGTCTCGCCACCACCTGGCAGAGTGCTGCTCTTCCTCAAACGCAACGCGAAGAACGAACAAGTCACGATGGCACTGTCACATGGCCAAGCGTCAATGCGTCATCCCGGCACGCATTACAATATAGCTCGGTCTGATCCTGCAGACTATCGATAGCTGAAGCCATCACAGCAAGCAGAGTGGCAGCGGGCCATCACGCAAAGCACAACTTCAGCAGCTTAGACTCGTACCGGTATACCATGAAGAGGGCATACTGCAGTCCCAACATTCGAATTGTCAAGCTGGCAGCCTTTTGTCGTCAAGCACAAGTCAGAGGGAGCGCCGGCGATGCCACAGTGCCCCCCTCAAGGCTTCATGCAAGCAGCTCACTGTGTTGCGTCTATGCAATGCATGGGCCGCCTATAGATGCATACTTTCGTCCACTTTCTATTTGCTGCTGCTGCCCATACTACCAGCTTTGCCGTCGAAATCTGATACTATGTTCGCTGAAACTACACGCTGTGCTGTGCTAACTTGCTGCCGAAAACTTTTCCTTCAGAAGACCGCCTAGCCTGCAAGGGTAGAGTCTGTTCTTGATCCTTTGCTTCCGGCTGCACTCATTGCTGTACAATCGAACGCCTGTTCCGCTGCAGGGTGAGTCGCTTTACTGAAGTGTCTGTAGACGACCTGACATCCCACGCTGGAATATACAGAAAGCTCTGTGAGCAAGCTATAGACTGTATCGGACAGCGTCGACTCGAAGCATGTCCAGCAGGTCAAGGTCCCCAGCAAACCAACATGAAGATGTGCGTGGCCCTGAAAGTCGTGCGCGACCGTCTGGCGATGAAAGACTGTATTTCAAATCGTCTCGTCCACGACCACAACAAGAACGCCGCCACGCGCACGCTGATCATGGAGATGTACGTGGTCCCGAGCATTGGGGGAGGCCGTCTGGCCACGGGGACATTCCTTTCGAGTCGACTGGTCGACGTACTCAGCAAAGATCTCACCAAGTCCACATCCGGCGTGGAGGAGGCACTGCAATTGTAAGTTTGGGCAAAGGGCTTCACTTCCCAAGAGAGACTGACAATGCCACAGCACGAATATACAAGCTCTAGGCGCCCAATTTATACCGCCCCTCGCCCGACACCAAGACCGTCCTACCACCAAGCTTCATACTCAAGACCGCACATCGGTATTGGCGATGCAGTACGAGATGTCCGAGACATCGTGCAAGACAAGGTCGATGATTGGGATGCTAGGCTAGAAGCTTGGTGCAACAGACCTCCAATAATGTCAAGGTGTGTCCGTGCTATTTCAGAAAGACAACTTCGAGTCAGCCAAGAAACTGATTTGCGATAGTCGCCTTCAGCCAGCGTTCGAGGGGACCAGTGGAAGCCACTCCAGGTCGTGTATTGGGGAAATTAATTCTGATGCCAATGTACGCAGCTGGAAAAGGGCTTTCCGCATGCGTAGATGCTTTCGCAACTGGATTTGGGCATGAATATCAGGCTGCTCCGCCTCGTCATACGAGCACAAGACACGAAAGGCGGCCAGGTCATCGAGCCAAGCCACGGGACGAAAGTGAACCGCTCGAAGATCTGCCAGAAGATGTCGCTCCCCCCGTGGTCGAACCCGTTCGACGCAAGCGCTTTGTCAGGAATTATAACGGGCTCCATCAGAATGCGTACGAATGGCTTACGAAGAGGCATCCGAAAGACTACCCTAGAGACCATCCCATCAGGATCAAGTACGAACGTAGGGAGAAGGCAAGGAGAAGAAGAGCTTGAGCTATGATCTGGATTGCGCCCCGACAGGCTGAATCGTTGCATATGGGTTCAAGTCGGTCTGTCGACCATTGACAACACACAACGGGCGTATATACGGAATGTCAGAGTGAGATGCGGAGATTTATAGAGTGAGAAGTGTCGCAGTTGCATGGCACTTGCTGTGTTTGCTCTGCATTGTGCCTTTCAGTGCTACTTGTAAACATGTGGCGAACAGTTGAAGACGTAGTATGATGGAAGAGTATCAAGGTCGTGCAAAAGTGCGAAAGGGTCACGATGCTTTGAGCTCGAGGCTGAGAATACCTGTTCCTGTCTCTGTGATTGAAATGACACGAGCAACGCCCTGTTGCTTTCCGCCCCTCCGCGTCATCGGTGCGTCGTGAATCAAGAGGCGAGAGTCTCCCTTAGAACGACACCGCGCAAACGAAAGCAGCCCCCCAACATGAGCGCAGACGCAGAGATGGTGTCCTCAGAGGACACGAAGCAGGACAAGCCTGCTGCCTCTGACAAGAAGGGCGACGCTGGCACTGTTCACGCGGACATCCTGCACAATCTGACCCTGCTCAGATCAGCGGTCAGCATCCTCGAGCCACGGCTCACGACACGAGTGCTCCGTACACTGGGCAGCATCCGCAAGCGTCTCGCTGCAAAGTCGCTGCGTAGCGTCATCGAGACTGCCTTCCCTGCGAGTGCGTAGCTCCTTCTCTTGCCCTCCTAGACATCCAGGCTGACGCGGACACAACCCTTGATCGTGGGCAACTACAGACGACAAGCAGCGGGCAGTCCTGCTTGGCTACCTCAGCGCTGGCAAAGATGCCATGGATGTGGACAGCGAGTCTGCATCTCCCAAGAAGACCGCGGCATCCGCACTCTCTGCCTCGAGCAAGAGCGCCACTCCCAGCGCGACACGACCAGGCACGCCTGGCGCGGCGCGCAAAGAAGACGTGTTCCTCCCAGAGATAGACGTCTACTTGACACTCTTGGTGATCGTCTATCTGCTGGATCAGAAGGATGTCGACAAGGTGCGATCCAGGCGAGATGACGCACGGAGGTAATGCTGATGGCAATCCAACAGGGAATCGAGCTTGTTGATGCAACTGTCGCTCGACTTGGTTCGCTGAGTCGACGCACGCTGGACCAGCTGGCTGCACGAGTCTTCTTCTACTATGCTCGCGCTCACGAGCTGAAGGGCAATGGCGATGCTCTCGCATCTATCCGACCGTATGTTGAGATTACGCTAGTCAGTGCACGCGGCTTCTGGCTGATCTACTACCATCATCTCGTACAGGCAACTCTTGGCGGCACATCGTCTGGCCGCTCTGAGAAAGGATGACGATCTGCAAGCAACGCTCCTCAATCTGCTCCTACGCAACTACTTTGCCTACAACCTCTACGATCAGGCAGACAAGCTCATCGCGAAGACCACGTTCCCCGACACGGCCGGTAACAATCAGCTAGCTCGCTGGATGTATTATGTTGGTGCGTAGCACAAACCTTGACAAGTCATTGTCGCCCTTGTTGACGCTTACTACCTTGTTACCGCAGGCCGCATTCGCGCAATCCAGCTCAACTACACCGAGGCTCATCAGCATCTGCAACAAGCCATTCGACGAGCTCCCAACGCTACCATCGCTCCTGGCTTCCTTCAGATTGTGGGTCACTGCAAAGCCCATATAAGTAGTGTACTTGCGCATGGTGCTAACTCATCTTGCGTCCCCAGGTCTACAAGCTTTTCATCGTGGTTGAATTGCTCATGGGCGACATTCCGGAGCGTGGCGTTTTCCGACAGCCCGTACTGAAGAAGGCACTCATCCCTTACCTTCACATTGTCCAAGGTACGCCAGTGGTTATCTGACGATCACATTGCTGCGGCCTAATTGTCCTTCTCTTCCTAGCCGTGCGAGTTGGTGACATTGAAGCATTCACGACCGCGCTTAAAACACATCAAAAGCAGTACATCAGCGATGGTACCTACACCTTGATCCTTCGACTCCGTCACAACGTCATCAAGACCGCTTTACGCACGCTGTCTCTCGCCTACTCTCGGATACCGCTTCAAGAAATCTGCAAGAAATTACGCTTGGACAGTGAAGAGGAGGCAGAGTACATTTGCGCCAAGGCTATCCGAGATGGTGTCATCGAGGCTTCACTTGACCATGAGAAAGGGTACATGAAGTCCAGGGATGTCCAAGATGTCTACGGAACCAGCGAGCCCCAAAAGGCTTTTCATCAACGCATACAGTTCTGCCTCCAGCTTCACAACGAAAGTGTTAAGGTAAGGTGCCATCTGAGAATCTTCGAAGCAGGCCATCGCTGACTTTCACATCATTTTCAGGCCATGCGTTTCCCGATGAAGACACACCAGAAAGAGCTGAGCAAGGCTGCGGACGCTCGAGAACGGGAGCGCGAATTGGCAGCCGAGATCGAACAAAATGGCCCAGACGATGATGAGGACGGTGCTGGAGAGCTGTGATGCAGGAGTCAGAGTGATCAGTGAAGAACTCGTCGCAGCTGGATTTGGGAAATCCTCCTTCAGTCAGCCCACCGTGCCTAGCAGAACGGGATCTCCTAGCACGACCAAAGTCTAGTGTTGCAATGAAAATTACAGATTGAAAGACCAACTCGCTGTCTTCGCGCTTGTACTAGGCATTTGTGAGTACCGTCAGGGAGTGCTTCAGCGGGGCCGAGGAAAGCCAGAGCTTGTAACAACGAGTTCTGTTTGACAGCAGCTAAGGCACAGTGCAGAAAAGACAGTACTACTTCCGTACAGTGTCTTAAAGCTGCTGTCAGAGCATCTGGTATCATGCGGAATTGGTGGCTCCGTGAGGGCTGCCCGCCGCTAGAGCTGTCGAGCAGCGACCTCGCTTGACCCAATCCCTACCACCCACCCATCCACACGCCGCGCGAAACGAGCGTCTCCTACCTCCTTCAGCACGTCCACACTGCCAGAAAGCAGTCCATAGCACGCACAAACTCTGTGCTACTTTGCGCGCGCCTCTACCGAATCTATCAAACCTCTGCGCTCTTGACAGCGTCAGACAGCCATGGCAGCAGTTGCCGGCACATCATCGTCCGCTGGTCAAGCACAGAAGTACGTGTCTGCGTTTGAGATCCTCATATGGCGTGTCTACGTGCAATTGGCTCATGCTCGCTATCGCCTGCTCTCTGCCTTTGTCCTGCCGTCACCTCGGACCGCACTGTGCCTGGTACATTCAGTGACTCTGCCTCATGGCGCAAAGACTTGAAAGCACCACCCAAAGACTCCAGGCCTCAAACAGAGGTGTGAAATGTCGTAGTTCGTGTTGCCCGTCTCGGTCTGACGTCTAGCCTACGCGCAGGATGTGCTCAAGACCAAGGGAAACGAATTCGAAGACTACTTCTTGAAGAGAGTCAGTAGCCCTTGAAACTGTGTAGTGCGAACCATGAACGCCAATCTGACGCTTGTCATACGTCTGACTGCAGGAGCTATTGATGGGCATCTTTGAAGCCGGAGTGCGTAGCACGGAGCTCATCTGCAGTACCGCACTTCAATGCTAATTCACTGCAACGATACAGTTTGAACGACCGTCACCTATCCAAGAAGAAGCCATTCCCATAGCGTTGGCAGGGCGCGACATCCTGGCGCGCGCCAAGAACGTGTGTCCAGCAGACCAGCTCCTCTGCACCTCATCGTAGCTGATCGGTGCATGCATTGATCTCGCACAGGGAACCGGCAAGACAGCAGCATTCATCATCCCAACATTAGAAAAGGTAAATCCCAAAGTCAACAAGATCCAAGCTATGCTCCTCGTCCCTACCCGTGAATTGGCCCTTCAAACATCACAAGTATGCAAAACTCTCGGAAAGCACATGGGCGTGGAAGTCATGGTGACGACAGGAGGAACTGGACTGAAAGAAGACATTCTGCGACTCTCTCAAACCGTACACATCTTGGTCGGAACCCCTGGCCGAATCCTCGACCTCGCTGGCAAGGGCGTTGCGGATCTGTCGACCTGTTCAATCTTTGTCATGGATGAAGCCGACAAGCTACTCAGTCCCGAATTCACCGTCGTCATCGAGCAACTGCTCGCTTTCTTGCCCAAAGATCGTCAACTCATGCTCTTCTCTGCCACGTTCCCGCTCATCGTCAAGGACTTCAAGGTGTGTAGCTCTTGACGAGCAAGGTTGCATTTCTGCGAGGACAAAGCTAACGCTTCTCGTGGTACAGGACAAACACCTAGTGAAGCCGTACGAAATCAATCTCATGGACGAACTCACGCTTCGCGGTGTCACGCAATACTATGCCTTCTTAGAGGAACGACAGAAAGTCCACTGTCTGAACACCCTTTTCTCCAAGGTAGTTATAGATATTGGCCTCTGCGATGAAACCTTCATTGACAGTAATTTTGCAGCTCCAAATCAACCAATCTATCATCTTTTGCAACTCCACAAACCGGGTCGAGCTGCTGGCAAAGAAGATTACCGAACTCGGCTACTCGTGCTTCTATTCGCACGCCCGAATGCTCCAAGCTCATCGTAATCGTGTCTTCCACGACTTCCGCAGCGGAGTTTGCAGGAATCTCGTTTGCTCGGGTCAGTTTGGAACGTTACACGTTTTCTTGAACTACGCTGACTGGCTTTTCAACCTAGATCTCCTGACACGTGGTATCGACATCCAGGCTGTCAATGTCGTCATAAACTTTGACTTCCCCAAGAATGCCGAAACCTACCTTCATCGCATTGGTCGTTCTGGCCGATATGGTCATCTCGGTGTAGCCATCAATCTCATCACGTACGAAGACCGATTCAACCTCTACCGCATCGAGCAAGAACTGGGTACAGAGATTGCACCAATTCCTGCAATCATCGACAAGTCGCTCTATGTCGCTCCTGGTCTCGAAGCGCCTGCGCCATCTGCTGGTCTAACGCCGCCCCAGCCCGAGCAGCAAAACGAGAATGGTCAGCAAAAGGGTGCAACCGGAGCGCCAGTGCCGCGCAATGGACCTTTTATCCCTCCGACGCAAGCGGCTATTCAAGCATCCGGATCAGTCATTCAGCCTCATGCAAACACTTACCGAGGTGGAGCCCGAGGTGGTCAACAAGGTCGTCAGGGCGGAGGTCGGCCAGCCCAGCAACAGAACCAGCAGCAGTCGTCGAACCAGCAGCAGCAGCAGCAGCAGCAGGGTGGACGACAGCCAGCTCATCAACTCTAAGAGGTCGAATATCTGTCACGGCAGGAGTCTTTTGCTCGAGACAGAGTACGCGCATGCAAACTCAATTTCTGCAAGGGCCGAACAAGCACACGCCCAAATAGTTCGACTTATTTACATCTATCTACCGAGCTGCTCGTAGTACGGCCCGCCATACACCATTGGCGACCACAGAACGATTTCACCTATCATTTTCACCCATCGTCTCACCCACCAGTAGCCCATCGACGCTGGCCAATGGCCAGCATTCGAAGTCCCCAACAGATGCGGGCTGCTTGAACCTCCACCTCCTTCGACATACTTCCTATTAGCCTTTACGACGGCCCAATGACGCTGGCGCTGGCCAACGGTCAGCTTATCAAGGTCTGCATGCGTACGGGCTCGCCAACAAATTCGCCATCACTATTTTCTATTCAACCCAAACGGCGCGGACTACTTGAAAATCCAAACAAGTGATCCCACCCATTCAATCCCTCCCGTCCACCTTTCCCTTCGACCGCTCGCACGCAAGACAGTCCCCCTCTATCGTGCTAAGAGGTCTCTACTTCTGGTAGCGCTTTCGCCGGTGTCTTACACATCAAAGTCAATAGGCCACAAGCAGCTCCTTTCAATTGCGAGACCTAGCTCAGACCCAGCGTTGTTTTGCAGACGTGGTACTGTCTCAACACGTACTACCGAATGTGCCTTTCGCTTAACATTGAAGGTATTGCAATGCAATAAGGCTTGTTCTCTATCCGGTCTGCTGTCGTCTATGCATGCTTTGCTCGTCAAACAAGAGCACACTTCGGACTGGCTGCCTCTGATAGCTTATCTGAGCCAATCTGAGACGCTGACCATGCGGGGCCTGTCTGCGGGAACCATCAAATTCTCGCGTGGGATTACACTCCCGTGCAACAATCACGCGTGTTCCAAGCAGTATTGACTGACCCACTGATGACATACTACACGCACCCAATCCTGCCTTTCGCTGCTGGTGAGTGTGGACAGCCAGCGGCGATCTGTATCTGGAGGTGTACGCTGATTGCGACTGGCAAGCATGACCACTCAAAACCAGAGTCACCCATGCTTTCATCCGACATGGGTCAATGCTGGCCCATGGCCAGCCATCGAAGCTCACAACAAGTTCTGAATCATCCAATCACATCCTTCATTTCCTTCTAGCGGACAAGACCACTGGCACTTGGCACCCATACAAGGAACTCCGTCTGTTCAGTCTTTCCCGCCCACTTCCCCATTCATCCTCAAGCACGTAAGATATCCCCCTCTTGCGTGCTAGGAGGTCTTCAGGCCTCGCGGATCTATGGCAAACGGTCGATCAGCTCATATGCCCTCCTCGAAGTGCAGCCCGTGAAGCAGCTTCGAAGAAGCGCAAGAGACAGGGCCTAGCCAGTTCCACAGTGGAACCGACAGTCTCAATGAATCACGCACACACGCGCGTAATTCCTTCATGTACCTCAAGATCATCGCGCACGCCCTCTCCTGTTATTTAGTCTTTTTGTCCATGTATCGTCAAGCTCCAGCAAGTAGTAGCTCTTTTTTAGCTTATTGTTCAATTCCTCACGATATAGATTACGACTACACGCAATGAAATCGGCTGTCTCCACGACAATTCTTCAGACTGTCGTCGTTTGCTTGCTGATCTGAATCGAGGGAAATGTGGCTTTGCGCCCCACTGGGGCGCCCTCAAACAGCCGGTGGCGTCTTGCTAGTATGCTTTCTTTTGAGCGTGACAGCATTGAGAGTGAAGTGGCGCAGAACAACCACATCCATTTGCTGACCAGGAGCATATATTCCAGCCTGCTCAGACTATCCTGACTGTTCATACGCGAAAACAGTAAAAAGCAAGATCCTCAGAAGTTCGAATGATGAGCCGTAACTGGAGAATGCGGGATTCGAATCCGCGACCGCTTGATAAATCCACTAGATGCGGATCAAGCACTCTCTGTGGGTTTGTATAGTCAGCTTTTGAGCTGTCTAAGGCCAAAGTGAAGGGACCTACACCACTGAGTTAATTCCCCGACAATTTCGCGGTTAAAGCAACGTACATATTCAAAGCTGCATTGAAGGGTTGTCTTGCTTGCTATCCTCCATTGCCTCTTGCGAGCCCGCCGCCTCTCACGCGAACCTCTTGCTGCCGTCGATCACGTCTACCTTCGACGCCAGGCCTCCAAAGCGGAACGACGCGTGCTCCCTATCGAGCGTCAGCTCAGAAGACCATAAGCCATACAGCCCAGACA
>KZ857237.1:0-73735 GCA_003351005.1 Cystobasidiaceae sp. HBUAS51001 | reverse complement strand
CCCCCCCCCCCCCCCCCCCCCCCCCCCCCCCCCCCCCCCCCCGCCGCCCCCGCCCCCCGCCCCCCCCCCCCCCCGCCCACGGCATCAAAGTCGGTATGTGCGGAAGCCATTATGCAGCATGCGCTGGAGAAACGAACGAAGAGGTAGTGTAGCCAGAGTCTGGAGCTCTCATAGGCTGTTTGTATCCAGCACCAACTACCAGCTGGACCGTAGAAGCTTCCTTTGTTCCTGGTCGCGATAGCGGCAGGCCCGATGCCTGTCAAGAAAAGGACGAGCGCCCACGTCGCCGCGCAAGCGATGACAAGCAGTCTAGTCGTAGGTTTCCATTCGAGTACGAGCATCGTAAAGGTGTGCATCGCGATGAGCATGCTGAAGAATGCCGAGGCTACGTCGCCTGCTTCGATGCAAAGGCTTTGAAAGAGGCATGTCCCGCTCAACTCGTCGATCTGCGCGTTCTGCTACCATTTCCAGGTGAGCGCAAAGCCGAGTCCCTGAATCGCGTCGGCGAGCAGGAGCTGGGTGTAGATGATGCCTGCTTGCGTGCGCAGGAAGCGGATGCCGCTGGTAGTAGGGGTAGACCAAGTGTACACGCGTCTGTACTTGATGAGTAGCCAGATGATGAGCGCGCCCAGCAGGACACATGCAATAAGAGATAGCTGAAAGATATGTCAGTCCAGTCAGGGTCGAATAGACGCTGTAGGGTAGCACTCACTGTGGCTGTGATTGCAACAGCCTGTAGCGATAGAGAGATTAGTAAAACACTGCTGTACTTCTTGAGTAAATAGCCGTCCGGCTACACACTAGCGCTCGGTTAGATCTGGTCAGCCGGCGCAGAGAAGGGAAACGCGTTAGGGCGAGTCAACATCCGCCCAGACTTGAATATGCTCACTCAACGTGGGCCGCCATTGTCGACTTCGTCACGAGCCAATTTTGACGGACGATGCAGACCAGAAGAGTAGACTCGAGTGACAGAGCGTCTCAAGCGAGGTGTTGGATCCCATGTAGCCTGCTTGTGAGTGTGCGGACGATTGGCAGGCTAATTGTCAGATTGACAGCGCAAATTGACAGTTTCACTGACTGCTGACCTAGTCCGTCTCGACAATGAGTACAGCCAAACATGTCCGCTGTGACACATGTGGACATGACCAGAGATCAGAGTTCAGCGATAGATCGTCTGCATTGAGTCAGGTGGCTTTAGTGCAGTCGGCTTCCTGGACTGCAAATGCAGTCGCTGACAGGCGCCTGCTAGCTTGACATCTTTTCTGACGGCTGGTGTGGCCACTCAAGGTACCCGATACGGAGCGTGAGTGTCCAAGAGGAGCCTAAACCTGCCGTTATCAACGTTGACCATACTTGCAGAGCTCGCGAAGTTCTGCCACGTCGAGCCTGGTCATCGACACAGGGCTGCCACAGCCGCGTCACGGTCAAAAGAGCCAGCTAAGAAGATGACCAGGCAGTCAGTGCAGTGGACAGAGACCGTGGTAGGGAGTGAATGAAACAAAGTCTGGTCGGTAGTGAGCGTGAGTTCGACCTGCAGCAGTCCCTCGCCACCGCCTGTCTACGTGCCAGATCGAGAAGCTTGACACTGCAAAAACAGATGTAGCATCGCACGAGGCAGGTAGCTGTGGACACGTCATGACGACCTTCATTTCTCAAGTATGGTGAACCTAATCTTCCGATTGCCTTATCATAGATAACTTCTGGCGGCAAGGGTAAGAAAGCAGATTGCAAACAAGTATAGAGTGAAACGACCGAATCAACCTTTACCTGATACGGAGTAGCAGACAACCGAGTTATCCTATCCCATGCTATTTGTGAAGTTATGCGCATTATTACAAAAACCCATTTCGCAGCCGCCCCGACTCCCTCAAACTCTTTCCGAAGATCGGTCAAGACCTGTCACCACGCTCTTCAACGTGGGTGACGATCTCCTGCCTCACGACAATAGCTGACAGATCAGCCTGAGAAGGCTAAGTCTCTGCATCTGTCGACACTATTTTCCGTGCAGCCGCCTGGGGGGGCTGTAGCAGCGTTGGCTGACTGTACGGCACTTCTGGAACCTGAAGGGAGACATTCGACTGCGAGCGGCTGCGCTCGGACCACTGCTTGAGCTTGATGGACTTGCAGTGGTAGAAAGGCTTGCTGATCTTCGAGTCGTCATCGTCTACATCGGTTTTCTCAAGATCCTCTGTGGAGACCTTGAATACCTCGCTACCAAAGGCATTGATGGCGACGGCTGCAGACGCAACGAGCGCTCAGCTCACGGAGCGTTCGGGCAGAAGATCGATTGGGACACCCACGAGCTTCCACTTGCGCCACACCGCTATTTGAGAACGGGAGACGGAGCAAATGCTGCATTGTCCAGACGAGCTTTCAGTCCAGCATTGCGGTAGACGTAAGATTCAAATAACGACACCCACGCGACTGAAAGAATAGAGCAGCACGTTCGCAAGCCCACCGCTTGCGAAGATCGCGCCGCAAACGGCTAGTGCAGCTGGCGAGCCTGGCTTGCCCGACATTGCCATCAGGCGATAGATGGATAGAGGCATGACGATGGGGAGATAGAAGGCCGGATAGAGCAATACCAGCATGCTCGTACGAGCGAGCTCGCTGCGCGCTGCACTGTTGCCGGTAATCTTGAACCAACGCGCAGCGTTCTTTGCCTTCTTCCAGCTGGATGTGGGGCTTGTGGGTGTCCTGGGAAGCGGACTTGATCCGCTGTCTTCTGTGTCAAGAGAGTGTAATGGCGCTCGGAAGCGCAAGACCTGTATTGTGACTTTAATCAGTAACTTGACCAGATACCGCTTTGAGCAATCGCTCACGTAAAAGACAGTCCCATAGCATACTACTTGCATGCTAGCGGAATGGAAGACCTGTATGCAGGAGGGCGAGAGCAATGTCAGGCCTGATTTTTAAGCGGCTGTCACGCACAGACACGTACGAAGAAGTAGTGCAGCCAAAGTCTAGAGCTTTCGTAGGCTTTCTGAATCCAGCACCAGCTGCCTGCTGGACCGTAAAAGCTTCCTTTCTCCCTTGTCGCGATAGCTGCTGGTCCAATGCTAGTCAGGAAGAGCACGAGCGCCCACGTCACCGCACAGACGGCAACGAGGAGTCTAGTCGTCGGTTTCCGCTTGAAGACGAGCATTGCAAACGTGTGCATGGCGATGAGCATGCTGAAGAGGGCTGAGGCTACGTCGCCTGCTTCGATGCAAAGGCTTTGAAAGAGGCATGTCCCGCTCAACTCGTCGATCTGCGCGTTCTGCCACCATTTCCAGGTCAGCCCAAAGCCGAGTGCTTGAATCGCGTCGGCGAGCAGGAGCTGGGTGTAGATGATGCCTGCTTGAGTGCGCAAGAAGCGGATGCCGCTAGTTGCCGGTGTTTTCCATGTTTCGGTGCGCCGGTACTGGACGAGTAACCAGGTGATGAAAGCGCCCAGCAGAACGCATGCTATGAAAGAGAGCTGAAATTCGCGGGAAATTAGCTGGAATCGGAGCACTGGTAGGTACCGTATGGAGGCCACTTACTGTTGCTGTGATTGCGACGGCCTGTGTGGACATATGCATTCAATAAGTGATTTCCAGACTACCACCTTGCTAGACATCCAGCTGCTCACCAGCGCTCTGCTTGTTCTTCTCGTATGGCGCAGCGGAGAAACGCGTGTCAGAACGAGCAAAGCACAAGGCAACCAAGCAAATCGCACTCACTCGATGGCGGGCATGCTTGTCACGCCGTGAAGTCGAGCAGATGTCACTAGAGAGAACAGGGAGTAGTCTGAGCAGTCAGCTCATCTCAAAGAGTACCGTCTTGCGTCCCCCAGGTCAGTCCTTTTTTTCTTCGACTGTTCAATGCGGCTTGAGAGGCCCACTGCCTTGCCAGCGGAATGCACGGGCAGTCAGAGAGTGGGACCAGGCTTCAAATTGGACCGTTGTAGGACATCGCAGGTCATTCCTGGCTTGCTCGACTTGGCCGAGCTCTGCTGAACCGCCAGCTGGCGAGAAGTCGCAAGGCCACGAGCCGGGCGAGCTCATTTGCAGGGCAGTCTCGGTCCGAGCAGGCTGTGAGAGCTAGTAGAGCAATAAACGGAGGGATGCCATGATGCTCACGCTCACGCTCATGTCCGGGTCGGGGAGAAGCGAGACCTGCTGACCTCCTCTAGCCAAGCTGTCCGGCGCCACTTCAGAGATGATCTACAAAACAAGTATCGCAATTCCCGGCTTTTCGCAAGGATCTTCCTTTCAGTTAAGAGAGACAAGTAAGAAGACTCATCCCCTCATTACATTCTTTTTCCGACCACAAACTGCAATCAAAGCTCGCTCCTGGGTATCCGTTACAGCAGACCGGCATCCAACAACCGCAACAACACAGACAGCCTACTTCTCGCTCCAGGTCACAATTTCCTTGTCGACCTTGACGAGCGCAACATCAAACGTAGGTGTAGTCGCGCGCGAGACAGCAGGCTTGAGGTCACCACCCGTCATGGCCGAGCGCGATGAGGCGCTGCGCATAAGTCGAACAGCCGGCAAGAGCGCCAGAGCTGGCTTCTCGAGGTCAACAGGCGTGTGGGGGCTCGTGACAGTCGAGCCAGAGATGGAACTTGAAGGGCTCAGACGGAGCTCTTTGAGCTTCTTGCCAGCGGTGGTCGAGGCAGAAGGCGTGTTAGACTGCGAGTCGACGCGGGTCACATCGCTCGAAGGAGTGCCGCCCGGAGTGCGGAACATGGCATTCCAGCTGGTAGTTGGCGTGGAGGCTGTAATCGAGCATTGCAGATGTTTAGCAATGTATTTGGAGGCGAGGCCAGAACATCAAGTGCCACTCACGAGTACCAGGCTGCTCTGGGCAAGGCATGCGTCCCGACTTAGCAGGTCCAACGCGCAAAAGGTGCTGTACCGAGACAATCACTAGTAAGCAATGATGTACTCGTATGCTGTTCGTAGTGTTATGGCGCGATGACAGCTCACCCTGCTGAAAGTGTACAGAAGGGCATTTGCAAATCCGCCCAGGGAAAAGATGGATCCACAAATAGCCAGACCCTGAGGCGATGTCTGCCTTCCTGCAATGCCATACAGACGATAGACCGAGAGGGGCATGATGATGCACATGTTGACAAGTGGATAGAGGAGCATGACGAGGCTCTTCTTGTCGATGTTGCGGCGATTCATCAAGTATGACGAGGATGTAGTCGGGCGCCGAGTTGATGTAGCAGACGATGCAGCGGGCGAAGCAGAGATTGGGCTGCCGTACTGACCGGGCTTGCGATAGCTGCCGGGGCTCGAGGCTGCCGACGAGATGCCGAGCTTGGGCTGACCGTGCTCGAGCCGGGCACGTCGCGTGGCTTCAGACATCTGGAATTTCTGCAGACACAAATGCGAATGTCAAGGTCAGCTTTTGATTGCCACGTCGAGCAATCTCACGAATTAAGAAGTGCTTGCGAACTTACGACGAAGATTGCAATATAAGAGACGAGCTGGCCCGCTGCCGAGATGAAGAGCCTGGTTGTAAATGAGAAAAGATCAGGCCAACTGATTTTGCTGCTCTTGCTTCTTATAGCTTCACCTACCACAGATAATGCAAGTGCAGGCGCTCCGTGTCATAGTTGGACGCAATCCAGCACCAATTGCCAGCGGCACCATAAAAGGGCCCACTTGCAGGCTTGTAGATGGCGAGCGGTCCAATAGCGGTGAGAATGACGACAAAGATCCATCCGCAAATCACAGCAGAGCGTAGAAGAGTGCTACTGGCCTTCTTGTTCATGATAAACATCGCGGCCGTATGCAGGGCAATGTACAAGCTAAAGACGGCCGAAGCAACGTCACCTGCCTCGATGGCCAGTGCTTGGAATGTGCACACGTGGGCAGACTCGTCGATGCGCCGCTTGCCGTACCAAGTATAAGAGAGCCCGAAGCCAACGGCTTGCATGAAGTCGGCGACGAGCAGGTTCACAAAGAGGTATCCTGCCTGCGAGCGTAGGAAGCGGATCCCAGAGCTCGCGGGCGTGTCCTTGGTCTCGGTGTGGCGGAAGCGGATGGAGAGGAAGGCGATGAAGCTGCCGAGGGTGATGCAGGCGACGAAGGAGAGCTGGTATGGGTGGGTCAGATGACCTCAGTCCTACTCTCCTGGTGGCAGTAGCTGCAAGTGAATGAGCTTACTGTTGCAGAAATCGAGACGGCCTGGTGAGAGGAAGTAGCACTGTGCTGTTAGCGTATTGTTGCCGCTGAGTAGTAGACCCTGAGTACACAAGCTGCTCACTAATGCGCCATATGCACTGCGGCACACGACCACACGTCAGTGACTGAGGTCTCCCACACTCGAGGTTGGAGGCAGACTCACTGAAAGACGGTCATGATGGAAGCGTGTAGAGAGAGAGAGAGAGATGTGGAGGTGCTGCGGTAGGGACAGTGTCTAAAGAGAGAGTGAGACAGAGAGTCACAGTAGGTGTGAGCTATTCAATTATGGCCGTTTGTGAGTAGACGATAGGATCAAGAGCAGGCCGAGCAGTCGAGGCAGCAGCGGCCCTCTTTCACCCCAGCGGGGCCAAGAATGGGCGAGTGAGTCGACTGCCTTTCCAAGGAGTAAGTTGCGGAACGACGCTGCGGCACATTGCTGGGGCTTCATCCTCGCCCTGGCTCGCGCTTGTTGTTCTGTCTCATCGCCAGGCCAGGCTGGGAATGCGGACAACGCGCAATGCGGAGCCACGCGGCTGAGAATGCTGGGCAGCGCAGTGTCGCATCTGTGCCACGACGACTGTCAGGTAGTCCGACAGTGGTGGGCGTGCAGTGCTTGATAGCGTCGAATTGGCACGAGGACGAGGCGCGTGTCCTGCTCGCCGACCTTGAAGGGCAGCGTGCGGTGGCAATAAAACCAAGCGAGGACAGCGCAAAAGAGACGGCACAGCGTCGCTAGCAGTCACACAGTTGTTGCAGCAGCTGCTCTGCATCCTAATAGCACAAAGGTATCGAGTACAAGGGAGACCAGCATGCTTGTGTGGGTGGACTTAGAGCTTGGCCAACAGGACATGCAGCTGTTTGAAAGAGAAAAGCCATAAGATCAGCGCCTGTCCCTCCTGTCGTCATCTCGACGCCAATCATTCGGTCTCTTGTCCGTGTCCCATCCTCGCGGTACACTTCTGCCAAAGCTGGGTGACCTCCTCCTGCGCGAACTCCTGCTCTGCGTGGGCGACCTGCGCCTGCGTGCTTTCGGTGGGCTGCGACCTTTCGCCGACAAAGTCTCTGGCCCGTCGCGAGGCATCTCTCGCTGGCGATGCAGCACGACGCTCGACTGGTCCTCTGTCGCTCTGTTTGTCTTTCGAGAATAGCCTTGTGGCGACTAGGAGGGGCCTGCTCGACAGTCGATGCCTTGAAGGCGAGCGAGTTCGCCCACGAGGAGAGTCCCAATTGTTACATGAATTCGAAGGGCCGGAAGAGGAGCGTTCACCGGGGCGACGAGGATACGGGGGAGAATGTATTGCTGTCTGCCACTCGCAGTTTCCGCGTTTCCGAGCGTCTGCTGCTGGACTTGAAGGATGGCTGGACTTGAAGGATGGCAAGCGACATAGGCATTGCGAAGAGGGACGTCAACGTAAGCTTCCAATGACATCGTCTTAGGATCCATTGAATCGCTGTTTTACGCGTGAAACATCCTGCATTCCTTCGGTGGATGCGGAGGCACAGCAAGTAGGTGAGGAAGATGATTGATGATTGACCGCTCGCCTCATTAATCGCCATGGTATGAGCCGGAAGGTTCTTTCAACCTTTGGGTCGCTGCTGCACCTTCTGCATCGGCTTGAACGAGTGGATTGCGAAAAGTGAGGTATTCTTCCATCTCGGGAAAATTGTCCGTCTTGGCGGTAGGATCCAGCTGCCAATATGCCGTGCGCATGAGCTCCGACTCTGCATCGAAACGATCGATTATGGTCCTCAGTTTGCTGCTTATGCCGTACAGCGACGCACGCCGATTCTTGTACATCTCGACTTCCACAGGTTCCAAATCGGCAAAGATCTTCTGATACTGCTGAAGCGGCTTCGTATAGACCGTGTAGACTACGTAGGGGTCCGTGTCCATCGACCTGAGCACCGGGCTGCATATGCTTAGCACACTTCTCTACGGTGAGCAAGAAATGGTCAGCTGGTGGCCGCCACCAGCCAATAGGACACACCGAGCCCATACCATGCACATGCGCAAGGATCCGGCCTTCCAAGGAAAAGCATCGTAGGACAATGGCGGGCTGGGCGGGGTGTGGCCTGCGAGCGCTGCGCCGAGACGCGCTCCGCAGTCCAGAGCAAGGCGGCAGATGTGGCTGGCGGGAGGCCACGACCATTTACATGGTATCAGCAACACAGTGCTCGTAGAGACAGGGTTAAAATAGCATGCTCACGCTACGTTGGCCCTCGCCTCCTTGACAGACTGCGGCTGTGGAAAGGGTAGACACGCTGAGCTTGTGGACTCGCTCGCGGACTGGCCAGCGGATGAGGCCAGGGAGTGAAGCCAGGATGCAAACATGGCTGGTAGTGATCACATTGGCTGCAAGGACTTGCGTACAGCCAAGGCGTCAGCTTGACTCGAGCTGGCAGGAGTTGGACTGTGGCCAAGCAGTATGATGCAGTGGAAGACCTAGTCGGTGCGAACAAGGCATCTCTGGTATAGAACAATGAGAGAGCAAACATTGCGCGTAGGCTATATCTGCACGCATATCAATACTCGTTACAACAGAGCCCAGCATGAAGAGGCTGTGGCCCTCTTCACGGTAATTGCTGCAAAGTCAACGCCTGTCTCTCCTTCCGTCCTCTCGATGCCTATCAACTGATCTCTCATCCCTGTCCCTTCTTCGTGGAGGGCTTCTGCTATAGCTCGGCGACCTCCTTCTGCGTGGCGGCGGGCTCCTGCTCTGCGTGGGCGACCTGCGCCTGCGTTCTCTCGGCGGGCTCCGAGCCTCATCGTCGCTCGAGGCTGCTCTGCGGCGACGAGGTGGGGTGCTTGCCCGCCTGCGGCGAGGGGGAGAGCGACGACGCCGGCGAGGAGAGTCCGAGTAGTCGGAAGAGTCGGACAGACTGGAAGAAGAGAGATCGCTGGACGAAGAGGACAAAGAGGAAGACGAATCGCTGTCCGAGTCTTCGCCATTTGCAGCTCGAGCATCAGCCAAAGCCTGCTGCTGGGCAAGAAGCAAGGCGGGTGCAGACTGTGGAAATACGAACAAAGTCAGCATTCGACACCAGCACAAGCCTTTGCTCCATCCGACGTACCTTTAGATGTTCACGCATCTCCTCAGTGAGAGCACCAAGGCCAATAGAGGTGAAGAAGTTGATGGAGAATCGCGTGTTCTTGGGATGGTCTTTGGGGAACAAGCCTTCGAAGAAGGGCTTGAGAGCCGGGTCATCAAAGAATCGTTTCCTGAGATTTGGCAAACCCAGCTCTTCCAACATCTCCTGGAACATGATCTTTGTGAAAATACGAGACGACGAGGTGGTATCGTCCTCGGTCATGCGGATGACATCGAGAGCCGACCAAGCGATGCCATCGGCCGCAAAGAGGTGTCCAAACAGTTTGGAAATGTTGCGCAGTCTGTTGGTTTCGTACCGATGAATAGTGTCGTAGTACGTCTTGAAGCAGCCCTCAAAGCTGATCGACCAGACTTGGTTGATCTTGCACAGACGTTCAGCCATGAGGCCGTAGAACTTGTTGTACGAGCGCTCCTGCGAGCAGCACTCGATGACCATGTTGCACAGCTCAGACTCTTGTCCTTGTGGCAGCTGCATCTTGAGCAGCTTGTGGACCGCTTCTTCAAAGTCCAGCGCAGACATGATGGTCAGGTAGATTGTTCTTCGCAGGTTGACCAGGTTCGTTTCCGTCTTGTCGTGGATTTGCACCGTTCCGTCAGCAGCAATGCCAGTCTCGACGTCCTCCTCTTCATCGTCATCATCCTCCACTTCGCTTCCAGATCCACTCTCGTCCTCATCGCTGCTGTCTCCCAAAATCTCCCGCTTCATATCTTTGTACTTTTCCTCGTTTTGCGTAAATTCGGGATCGAGCTTGAAGACGTTTAGCGAGTCTTGAGTGTTGAGCTCATCGTCCAGGCTGATGCGGTGAGTGATCATGTCGTCTTCCTCGACAAGATCCAGACCTTCGGGAAGAATAGGGTTGTCTTTGAACTTTTCTCGTCGGACTTGGAAGAGGACCTCAATCATGTACTGAACTCGCTTCTCGACTTGACCTTCGTGGAGGATGGCACGGAAGCGTTCAAATACACCATTGTTGGCTTTTGGGACCGCTTCGGCAAGGAAAGCTCCTACTTCGCGCATCAGTCCGACTGCGATCTCGACGCTGTCGCCGGTCGGATGCTCAAGCAGCAGGACTAGCATCTGCAGGGCGAGGAGCTCGTGTGCTACTTGCTGATTGACAAGCTGAGCGATGAATGTGGTGGTAGCTATGCAGGATGGCTGTAGGGACGAGTTCAGCTTTTTGCACGCCACACTTGCGAGCCGCGATATGACGCAGACACACCTTGTCATTTCGCTTGAAGGACCGGCGGAACTGGCTCACGAGCCGTGTGAGGAGCAATTCGCCCAATTGAGGAAGTTTCGTGTTGACAATAGCCGTGAGAGCGGCAAAGACGGGTGTAAAAGGCAGCGAAGACGCCTGAGCCCTCATCATGCTCCTGCAATAGAGACCGCGTCCGCGAATGAGGTTCTCGCCAAACAGCTCGGGCACAATTTGCTTAATGTTGGAGGTGTTGACCTTGTTGACGAGACCGTTGATAGACTTTCGAAGGGCGTCCCACGATAGTCTTTGGAATTCTGGGGATGCTCCTCCTTGGAGCGCTGCGGTCTCGCCCATGATGGCGCGCAGACGGTGGGGAGGGATGTAGGCGCCGCCTGCCTTTGTGAGAGCCATTCGAGCGATCTGAGAACGACATGTACATCATCAGCGTCTTGGTCTAGCAGCAGCGCTGGCTGTCACGAGGCGGGCCTCGACTCGACCACCTACCTCGGCCTTGGGGTCCTCTTTGGGCTTGTCAGCGGCGATGCCCGCACTGCCAGCGAGCTCCATCTCAGCCTGACGGATAGCAAGCTGACGCTCTCGCTCGCGTCGTCGCTCCGGGTCAACGTCGTGGATCTTGGGTCGCTGGGCGTCGTCGCCGCCTTCGGGCGAGGCAGACCTGGGGAGAACCAACGAGGAGGCGAGCGAGTTCATCCAGTCAGTGCCATCACCCTAAGCTGCTCATCTCGTCGAGGTTTACGCCCACCTCTTGCGCTTGCCCGCATAGCTGCTGCCCAGCCCGGCCTCGCCGTCTCTTGCTGGGGACATGACTGCGGCCATGGCTGCGACTGCGACGCGGGACAAGCTGCGCGACTGCAGCTGACGTCTGTTCGAGACGCTGTGCAGCTGTAGAGTACGCTTCTCGTGTGTCCAAGTGCCCGCTTGGAGCAGAGACGAGCAGCGCAGGCATTATTGTGGCCACTTCTTTCAAATTTCAAAGTCCCGATTAGCCTGCAAAGGCTTGACTCTGCTTCAACCTGCAACAGCGAGCACTTCAGCACTGCAGCCATGTCGAGAGCCACAGGGAGACGTGAGTGATGACGAGCTGGGGGCTGTGTGTGCCGTCTGCGCCGTGCTTCGAAGCTGACGGGGCTCCGTAATCTGGATCAACAGGCGACATCAACAGTGAGCGGGCCATGTAGACCAGTGACAAGCCCGTGAAGTGCAAACACTGATGCGTCGTGTCCGTCATTGTCATCGTCAGAGGCCGGAGGAGAGGCAGCTGTAGGTCGACGCAAGGTGACTTGTGCGGCTGCACACCTGGCTGACTGCGGTCTTAAACTCAGGAATTCCCAATTGTTTGCGAGACATGCTTGGGCCCTAATCCTGTATGTTTCATCCTCTCATTGGCACGAACATTCACTTCTGACGTAGCTCTGTCTTGCACTGCAGTATGTCCGAATGGTAAGCGCGGTCGTCCACCTCTCGTCCCCGCCCATCTAATGCGAACAATCTGCACCCTCGCAGTCCCGACAAGAGCTCGGTGCAGAATGCAAGGTCTGCACACGCCCTTTCACCGTCTTCCGCTGGCAGCCGGGGTCAGGCTCGCGATACAAGAAGACCGAGGTGTGTCAGACGTGCTCCAAGTCTCGCAACGTATGCCAGACGTGCCTTCTCGACCTCCAATTCGGGTTGCCCACACAAGTACGCGACACCGCGCTAGGAATCAAGAAGCAAGCCCCCACAAGCGACATCAATCGCGAATTCTATGCACAGAACATTGAAAACGCTATCGAGAATGGGATAGACGGTGGAACTGGGCCAAGCGGCGCTGTCAACTTTGGCAAATCCGACCCAAAGAGCAGGGAGATGCTCAAGAAATTGGCGAGGAATGATCCTTACTATCATCGCAACCGACCACATCTGTGCAGCTTCTTTGCAAAGGGCGAATGCAACCGTGGTGACGCCTGTCCGTACAGGCATGAGATGCCAAAAGAGGGAGAGATTGGCAGCAATGCCCAGCAGAGCATACACGACCGATGTAAGCAGCTCACATCATAGCATATGCTATCACGCGAAGTGCACACTGATATTCCTTTCTCATCAGACCACGGCACCAACGATCCCGTAGCTCGAAGAATGCTCGGCTCTGCAGCCGCCAAAGCAGGCCTCGCCCCTCCAGCCGACACAGCAATCACTTCTCTCCTCCTCACTTCCGTACCCGCATCTCACAACGACAGCAAGTCACTCACCGACTTTATTACCCCTCTCCTGCCGACCGAGACGGCTGAAGGCGATGATGAACCTGCAGCCTCCGGCTCTGGATCTGGCCTGCGCGGCGTTGTTCCAGTGACAGCTACCAATTGCGCTTTTCTCAATTTCCGAACACGTGCAGCTGCAGAAGCTGTTGCTGGACAGTTGGCGATGCGGAATATCGGCAAAGACCCAAAAGGCGTCAAGATCTCGTATGGAGAAGAAGAAGTCGGCGTACAATGGGGAAGAAGCAAGAAGCCAAAAGCAGCAGCAGCAGCTCCGAGTGCGACTGCGGGATCTGCCGAAACCATCAGCGCTGAAGCATAATCGTGAAAGTATCGACAAGGGTAGTGCACATGTTCGTAAAAAATTATCGCTGCTCTCTGGTTCGACTTGTGGTCAATTCAGCGGTGTTGTCTACATTTTATGGCGAAGATGATTGACTAAAGCTACAGCTTTCTCATCTTACTGGCTGAACTCACCTGACCCCGGCTCGGCATGTGGGCTGGTGTACGAAGTCAACGACCAGGGCTAATGCTGCCATGAAGACTAAAACAGTCTGTTCGGCAGCTTTTCGCAATTCGCAATTTCAGACGATTTCGCAAAGAATGCGAACATGTGAGGTGCATTGCGAAACTGCCAGGCGGCCGAACAGACGAGAGTTTCGCAGGGTGATCGGGCCCTGGCCTGCGCGTGTAGCGATAGCAGAGAGAAGTAGACGCGTGTAGAGCTGTTGAAATCAAGCAGAATGCGGTCGCCGTCGCGTACACGCCCATCCAGGATCGAAGGCCGCCGTGCCACGGCGCGACGTACAATCCGAGCTTTGCTGCACCAAGAAATGCCCGGTCTTATTATTATACGACAAGTCGGATTCTCCGCTGCCCTCCTCATCAGAGCTGTTGGACTCTTCGCTACTTCCACTGAACAGAGCATCGCGTCTAGCTTTCTTTCTTGCAGTCTTTGAACTCTTCTTGGCTGGTGACGCCTGTCTCTTGCCGTTCTTCCATGCGAGCTTCGGGCTTAACGCGCCCTGTGCCTGGCTTGGTGACAGCGGCGAGGCTGTCGGCTTCGTGACTACTAAAGTCAGGCAAGGGCATGCTCTTAGACGCGTCAGACGTGCTATTTTGCATGTTGACTGATATTGCGAACAATGCTTCATGGCCGCGAAACTGCTCCAGCCGCGTTTCGCGATTTTCGCAATGTTTGCGAACATGATCGGCTTGCGAACTGCTTGCACCGAACATACAGCAAATTTCGCAAAGTACAACGTTTTTGCATTCTACGCCAAATTTTGCGAAAATTCACATTGCGAAACTGTCACCGAACAGACTGTAACGGCGGCACGCCACGTCCGGAACACACGGCTGACAAGCTGGATATCAGCTGTTGTATGGCGATGCTCTGATCCTTACGCGTTGGTCCAATAGATATCATCAAGCACAGTGTTCTGGATGATACGCAGGACCGCAATGCCCAGCAAAGTGGGGCAAGAAAGCATGTGAGGGTGAGGCTAAGGTCAGTGCCAGATAAGGACGCTTGGGACTCGATGCATGCCACTCTTACCGAATCTATCGTTGTCCAGAGTGCAGACGGATCCAGTACTCGTTACTGGCCGCGTTGATCGATGGATCTGCTGCCTCAGCTATTATCTCTTCAAAGTAATATACATCATCGTCGTCTCGTCGGCATTTCCAAAAGGAAGTCGTGCAAAGACCTCTTAGGACCATCTGCGGTGCCTGGTTTTATAGTAGTTGTCCGAGATCCTCAAAGAGGTATTGAAAGGCGGGTCATCAAGCTTACTGAGCTTCCCATTGACTGACGAGCTTGTTTAGCCCTCCGATGGAACGTCCCGCTTTCTCATTGACTGCTCTGAGAAAGCGCGGGCAGCGTTTTACTGCTTCGCGGTCTTCTTCGTTGTTGTTGACCTTCAACAGCTTGAACATTGTTCAAATCTGAAGACTGGTTTGGATGATCTGGAGTGTTCGGTCCAGTCGTTTGTCGTCAAGGAGCACATTCCTCTCTTGGCCGTTCCATCCTTGGAGAAGCTCTTCGGCACGAGCTAGCCATTCAGCAAGATCCTTGCCCTTTGGCAATGGCGCTGCAATGGCCGACTCGTCGGACGTGGCCATCTGCATTCGAGTCAATGCCCTCGTGCCCATGAGCTGCTTGGTAGTGGCAGCCGTTGCTTCTCGCTTGTGCTTCCGGGTATCCCGTGTCGTACTGGCCTTTTCGCTCGCTTTGCCTTTCTTTCTGAGGGGTTGGGAAGATTGACCAAGATCCGTGTCTGTGGTCTTGTTGGCGTCCCTGAGACGTAGCGTCAGTCCCTTGCTCACCATCCTCAATTCCAGCGGTAGTTGTGTGAACTAGCGAGGGCAAAGAGGCGGGAGAAGGGGGAGGATCGGCGAGGATTTCACTCAAGAGGCGAGCGTGATGATGATAGCGGTCGTAATCTTCTTCTATGACCGCAGGATCTAGGGCATCCGCATTTCAAGCACATACCCCATCGGGTCGGATCGCAGCCGTCACCACAGACCACGCTCTATAGAGCCGCATGGCAGTGGGTACCGCGGCAACTGCGATGGTGACGAAGAATCCTGGGGAGATCAGATCGTCCAAGGTCATTGTGGGCGTCTGCACTGTCCGCTTTCGATATATACCAACAGTTGAATGGCATGCAATGACGGCGGTGATGGGGTCCGAAGGAGTGCAGCTGAAGGTCGAAGGGGCAGTGAACGCGGAGACGGACTTGAGTCAATTCTTGAAGCGTCGACCACCGAGCATGTTGTCGTCCAGACCGGTAGGACGTCGACAGCTACTTTTGGACCGGCCTTTCGTTTGGCTACTTGAAATGTACCTTAGCGCTTCAAGCTATCGCGGGTTTGACTGAGTGCCAATCCGCGTACAGCCTGTAGCCAGGACCGCAGAGAATGCCGGGGAGGCGAGCAGACTAGGTAAAAGGACGTTATTCCAGGTCATGATAAAAGTCTTGCTGCTCCAAGAAATTTGATTTCCGTAGTAACCCCAAGTCTTCGACTGGCAGGTAGGCTGGCCTGCCAGTGGAGAAAGAAGAGAGGCAACCTGCTGCGCTCCAACAAGCTGGCTTTTATACTTTTCCGAAATGGAAGACACAGCAACTCGTGAGTCAGCGTGGAAGCTCTTACCCAAAACAAGCGAGCTAAATTCAGTCAGCGTGGAAGATCTGACGTGCCCGAAAGCTTGGCAAGAACTGATTTGGAAGCTCCTGAAGTGAAGGTGAAGCTTCGTCTTGAAGGTCAGTGAAGGAATGTAATGTCACTGAGAAGGTGTGAAGCTTCATTCAGAAGACTCAGTGAAGGGATGCTGCGTCATTTCGGGGAGCCATCTGGACGCACCTTTGAGGTTCAGCGTGAAAGGTCATCCTGTCAAACTGATTGTCAAATTGGAAAAAGCTACAGCACGCAGTGGAGGTCAGGAATACGGGACCAAACGGCCTTCGAGTCATAGCCGACAGCATCGTTCATTGGATGAGACATATAGTCATTCAATGTCCAAAGTTCAGAATGTGTGCCAAACCTATGGCGGCTTGCTTGCAGTCTGTACACTTGTCGTCTGCAGCGCCCTCGCGAGCAAAAATTCGAGACTCTTTGCCTTCTTCTCGCTCTTTGTCGTAGCGTTCAGTCCAGCAGCGATGACTTGACCGTCCTCTCCATCCTTTCCTGCAACTACGGCTTTGTCTCCCATTGTGGTCTGCACTTGTTCCTCCTTTACGACGCGATAGCGGTTTCCTCCTGTTCTAGGATGGAAATCGGTCTTCTTACCACGTGCGGACGCTAGCGTTGTGCGCATATAGTAGAGCGATGAGAGGAGGCGGTTCGAGAGGACGGAGTAGAGATCTGGAGATTGGTAGATTGAATTGTGGAGGACATAGTAGGTGGCGATAGGGTGGGCTGCGGGGGACAAGCGCGCAGAGGAGGCCAGAGAGCGTCGACGAGGGTAGCGATAAGACTGTAAGATCGACGAGCATGCATGGCCTTTTAAGGGGAAGTGACCCACCTTCGTAGGGGCTCTTGCGATCCCGCTTCTCAATGACGAACAGATCCGGTGGCTCGCAGTATGTGACTGCAAATTCGGTGCCTACGAAGCGTCTGCATGGATAACGTCACAAAGCGAAGAAGGAAAGCCATCATTACTTCAAGTAAGCTCAATGTCGATGTATATGCTGATTTGGCAGATCCGGCAGTGTCGGACAGAAAACCTACTTTAGCTCTTGTTGCTCATCGAAGCCTTGTCCACTGAGCAGACCAGGCCGACAGCGGTGCCAGATAGAAGACCATGCGCGTGTATTGAACAGGGGAGATCAGAGAATTGCATTGACAAGAGGAACGAACGAATGCATCGAACGAGGGTATCGAGTGACAGCGCTCGACTCAGCTCAGCTCGGCGGGCTCTTCGCAGACGCGATACGCACGCTTGTACGGAGAACTGCGTCTGCATGCGCAATACTGCATTGTTGCTGGTTGGATCGTAAAAGGGAGATTGTGCGAAATAGTCGAGCACGTTGCCTGGGTGGAGGTTGCCAAAGGCCTGGCATCATGTGACGGATGTTTGAGAAGGTCACGCCCGTAGTTGATAATCGATGCACAGCGAGATGACAGTCGGCCCACGAGGAAGGTGCATGTGGAGTCATAATGATTCATGCCAAGTTATCATCAGGGTATTGCGAATTGATTTGCTTTGCCTTGCAGCCAGGAACGCGCACCGTGATCCATTCTACACTCCGCCATTGCACCGAGGTGAGGTCGAGCGGGACTGCCGGACCAGCACGTCTATCAGTATCAGAATGCATTCCAATATCCAATAGTAGCTCCTCTGCCCACCCTCTTGCGGTTGTGCCATTCTGCCAGCTCGTTTATGAGGTTGTCTTGCAGAATGCAATCCTCGCTATGGCGATTCTTTCAGGTGACGGCGCGGCATGACCAGGCTGCACGGTCTAGGGAGATCGGAAGCACTCCATTCTACGCATGTATCGCATAGAAATACTAGAGTCGGTCAAGAGGCAGCATGGAAGTCAAGATGCTGCAATAGACGTGATCACAAGGTTCAGACTGTGCGTACAAGCGAGGTCAAGATGTGCGCGAGGCAGCAGCACAGCCAGAAGCACAGTCCATATGATTAATGGCAAGTCTAGTACACCAGTGGACCAGCCATAAAGCTGCCGTGCAATTGGAAGATCCGCCGCCACTCGCTGCTGCTGGCTTCCCGACGAGTTGCAAGATAGTCGCGCACCTCTGCTGGACGCCCATCCGAGGACATCGCACGAGGGGCAGTGTAGAGCGTGGATCTCTAAACTGGGAATACTCTGCACGAGTGGCCTGTTCCCGACTTCGCTGAACTCGTCTTGGATCCTCGAGAACACGCATCATCACTCACAGCTGGGATAGCTGGACACAGCCAACTGCACATCAACCATGTCGTGAGCAGCGCGCACTGCACTTGCATCATATATTGTGCACACTAACACATTGCCTCTGCCCGCCAGTCGCTTCGTCCGCCAGTCGGCTTATCGGTACGTCCCTGCATCGATGATGCCAGGGCGTCCTCCATAACACAAGCTGATGATGTACATTCCACGCATACACGCTCGCTCGCCCTCAGCCACGTCTACGGCAACCCATGGAAGGAAAACTACGGCAACGTCCGCGTCTCTGCCAATGCCTTTGACACCAACATGGTCGCAGTCTCTCCACGCTACCTGTCCTTGAACTGGCAGGCCAGCGGGGGAGGTGCATTCGTCGTCATCCCCTTGGAGAAGCACGGCAAGCTGCCTGACCTCTTTCCGCTCGTACGGGCGCACACTGCGCCTGTGCTCGATACCGCGTGGTCGCCCTTCGACGACAGCCTCGTCGCCTCTGCCGGCGAGGACGGCAAAGTCGCGCTCACCCGAGTAGACGAATCCAGCATCGAAGCTGCATTCTCAAGCGAAGGACACGATGTGCGCGACCTAGAACCGCTTTCTGGCACTGGAGCAAACTCGAAAATGGGACATGGCCGCAAAGCTGGTCAGGTGCATTTCCACCCCACCGCCAACAATGTCCTTGCCTCTGCTTCATATGAAGTAAAGCTCTGGGATGTAGAACAGATGCAGGCACGCGTAGAGATGGAGAAACAGCCAGACATTGTTCAGAATATGAGCTTCGATTACACTGGATCCGGACTCGCAACGACTTGCAAAGACAAAAAGTTGCGTATATTCGATACGAGATCGGGCGGGGCCCCACATACATTAGCCGATAGCCACTCTGGCGTCAAGGGTGAGTCACTTTCTTACATGTGGACCTACAAAGCTTGTCAAGATATTACTCGCTAACATCCCAAACAACACCTGTCGTATGGCGTTGCTAGCCTCCCGCGTCTGCTGGATGGGCGACCTCGACCGAATCTGCACAACCGGGTTCTCCAAAATGTCAGATCGTCAGATCTTCATTTGGGACACGCGCAACCTTTCAGCTCCTTCCAAGACAGTAGTTGTAGACACGTCATCTGGCACATTGATGCCATTCTTTAGCGCATCCAACAATATCCTCTTTTTCGCTGGAAAGGGAGATGGAAATGTTCGATATTATGAACATGAAGGTGAAGAGCTTTATCCGCTTTCGGAGTTTAAGAGTTCGGAACCGCAGCGTGGAATGGCGTTCATGCCTCCTAGAGCACTCAATGTGCACGACTGCGAGATTGCAAGGGCATACAAGGTGTGTGAAAATAACTGGAACCTTGCCGAAATTGTTGGGTCCGTGAGAAAGCTGACATTCCCTGTTCTGTTCCGCTCACTCGCAGGTCACGAACAACGCCATTGACCCCATCTCATTCATCGTGCCACGCAAATCAGACGCCTTCCAGTCGGACATCTTCCCAGACGCACCCTCCGGCGAGCCAGCTCTGCAAGCCGACGAATTCTTCAATGGCAAGACCGCAGCCCCGCTGCTCATGGTGAGTGTACCTCGCAGGATCTCGTTCTTGGTCAATTGCGCTTGCTGATAAGCTAATACGAATCATGCTTCCTCCGTTGTTTCTCCCTTCGCAGAACATGGAGAACCGCTCGCAAGCTCCAGTCCAGGCCGTCAGGAAGCCAAGCACCCCAGTGGCCAGCTCTGCGCCTTCGCCACTGCATACTCGCGCTCCTAGCAGGGCCACGAGCACGAATGTCACCAGCACTACCTCCGCCGAGCCACCTAAACCCGCCTCTACGCCCATCCACCCAGCAAGCTCAATCGCGGAAACAGGCGGTAGCTTGCCAACACCCAGCTCGGCGCTTTCTTCGGCGCCACAGACGCCCACATCCGCTACTACACCAGCATCAGCTACTTCATTCAGCGCTTCGAATACGCTGGCCAAAGAGAATGGTACCACCACCTCCGGCAGCGCTGGCGGCAGCGGGGATAGCGCAGAAGCTGATTCCCTGCGAAAGGAAAATGCAAAACTCAAGGATGAACTTGCGGAACGTGATGGATTGATTCGCAAGCTTGAATTGCAAGTGGAGGCTATGCAGGCGAATGTGAAAATTGCCAGAGAGGCGTTGGCGAAGTACTAGAAGGAAGGGTCGATTAGACGACGCATGAGGCCAATTTCACGCTGACCAAAGCGCTGAAAAGGCTGGCTTTTTCTCGCTGTCAGGCCCTGTCAGAGTGCTATCAGGGACTACGAAAAACGTTTAACGACAATTTAGACAGCATTGTTTTTATTGGCTACAGCATATGGTGTCAAACGACGCGGGTATCACACACTGGAAGTTTGCTACATAGATCAAATGCGTCGCTGAAGCAGCACCGTGACGTGAGAAGCATGCTTTGCCCTCCAATCACATGCACTAGGTTCTACTCGTTATATTCGTCACTGTCTGCAGCTACTGCCTTCTGCGCCGCCTTGCTTTTCCTCGGTTTAGCTGCTCGGCTGGCAGCTTTGGACGTTACCGTCGGGCCGTCGTCCTCCTCTGACCCCGAAGCTTGCGCGAACAACGGCTGTGCTTCCTCTCCCTGTTGTGCTTGCTCGTCCTGCGCATGCGAGGCCGCACCGGAGGGTGTCCTCGAAAGCTGACTTCTCCGCTTTTCCTTCTTGCTCCTCTTGGCTGGCTTCACGATACGATTGCTACCAACGGCTGTTTCTCGTTTTCGCTTGACACCCATCTTGGCAAGCTTTGCTTCAAGCTCCGCGTTGAAATTGTCATCGCTGTCGTCGGACTGCGCGCCGCCTTGACTGGATCCCTGCTTGGACGACCTCCTCGACATTGAATTTGCTCTAGCTCCGCTGTTCTTCCTGCTCCCATTAGGCCTACTGCGCGAACCACTTCGCTTCGAAGCCGAAGACGAGGTCTGATTTTGCTGCAGATCCTCATCTTCTTCGCTGCCTTCCTCCTTTGCCAATTGCTGCTGCGAGGCTCTCCAAGCTTTGACCACGCTTTGCAACCGCTTGCTCTGATAGCCTTTGCTGCTCATGGGCGCGTATCGACCCGTACCGCCAGAAACGTCAAAGAAGTTAGAGATGGTAGCCTGATTGACTGCGTTGCCTGCTGCTCTGCCTGTCATCTTTCGGATGATGGGAAGCATGAGGTCGTCTGTCTTTGGTGTCCCCCAGCCGAGGTTGTCTCGCAGAAAATCTCGCAAAGCGTCCAGGTCGGGAATGCCCCAGAAGAATGGTTGATCTGATGTGTCGACTTCTGGATGAAGATAAGCTCGCTGTACTTCTGGATTCGGCCAGCCTTCATCAATGAAGAGCTCCCTCTTTGACTTTTTAAATTTACGCCGGAATGCGGTAGGATGATCTGCTGGCGTGTCCCGACCTCGTTGGACCTTGAGCCACCAATCTCTGAACTGCGTAAGACCGTCGGACCCAGGAAACTCCGCCATGAGCTCCATTCCCAGTACTGGACCGACGCCTGGCAGACCGTCGCAATAGTCAGAACCGAGAAAGTGCGCGAGTCGAATCATTCTCTGCCTGTCCAAAGCCAGTTCGCGATCGATATCGGTAGCTAGGTAGCACTCGACATATTTGTTCTGATTGAACATGTTCTTGTACACTCGAGTGGCACCGAAAAGGAAGACATCGTTGTCGTCGGTAATTACCCCGTCAACAAGAGCTCGTGACAGCAACTCTGCGCATTGTGCTTCGGCTTCCATTGGCGCAATGACATATGGCAAGCCCAGAACCTTCAGAAGATGCTGTAGAAAACAGAGCATTATCAGCGTCAAAATCCACTAACGCTGTGCTCACTTGCACCTACCTGAATATCCTTTGCCATCTGTACTGTAATGTCGTCTGCCATCTTCTTGTCGCGCTTATCCTGCTCCTTCAAGCCCGTGAGTTCAGCATCAACTTCATTCTCCATATCTTCCAAATTGCGACTTTTCAGCTCTGCCAAAAACTTCGCATATTCCGCCTGCTCGCTTGTCAACGAGTTGAAGTGCTCCTGGTCTTCGTCGTCTAGGTCAGACAGCTCATGGCCTGGCTCTGCAAAGTCAATGTCTGGTGGGATGTAATTCGGATCGTCTGGCGCAAGCAGTGTTGGATCTGCCCGCTTGCGCGCTACTGGTTCTGGTGAAGGCGACCATTCGTAGACGATCTCAGGAGAAGACGCTCTTTCATCTTCTTCCGCGGCGTTTGCCTTTGCACCGCTGGTTCCAGAGTGGCTTGCTGAAGGTGGAGCGTCTAGCTTTTGCGCCTTGCTTGTCGAAGAGACGGTCTCGCGCACATTGCCGCTCTCGACAGCGTCCTGCAGATCGCCCTTATCGAGACCATCATCTTCGCCAGCTGACAGCATTGACTCGACTTCGTCGAGCACAGAGACAGGCCCACCTGTGACCGCCATATTATCAGCCGCAGATGCGTTTGGCACCAGTGGGGCTTTAGACACAGGTCGTGCTTCTTCAGACGTTTCGCTCATGTGGTCGGGCGAGTCTCGCTCGCTGTGCGTTGATAATGTTCGCGACATCAAGGAAGGTCGGCCTGCAGAGTGCTCTACACTAGACTGCTCGAAGACAGGCGCCAACGGTACAGTAGCGATGGCCGGTGATGATCTCTTCTCTGTCGCAGGACTATGCGGCTGCGGTGCATAATCGCGCTGGACCACCCCATTCACTTCTTGCACAAGTTGAGGCGACACGTCTCGCTCTGCCTGGGCGTCCGTCAAATCTGGCCGCGCGGGGCGGACTTGCTCCTTCTCCGGTGAAGGAGGCCGGTATGCTGCATCTGGAATGTCGATGTGCATGCCCGGTGGCTTGCGGCTGCTCCAAGCAGGGCGCTGTGCGGCATTCGGGGGCTGATCTGCTTGCATCGATGACTGTGCGCCCGCGTTCGTAGGGCTAGCACTCGCTTGTGAAGGCCGAGGCGGAGGTGACTCCCTTGGTGAAGTCGTCAATTTCGGCGGCTCTGGTCGGCTGACCACGTCCTTTGGGGCTAGTCGGCTCGCCGGTGCTTCCACAGACACATATTCGACCGAATCATCGCTGTCTTGGTCTTCCTCCGCAGCATTCATCGGCTGTTTCTGCGCCATGGAAGCAGAACCTTGTACAGCCTCGACCTCGTCGAATGAGACATCCGAGTCTTCGCCACTGTCCACTCCAGTCAAATTACCGTTCTTCGGTGCTTCGTTGCTGCTTTTGCGAAGCTGCTCCTGCTTGCTCGCTTCGATAGCTGCTTGCAAGTCCCTCTCCTCGTCTGAGCCCATTCTCTCCTCCATGGGCTGCATGAGTCTATCAGTATCGGCTCCGGCTACAGCACTTTGTATCTGTTCCCACAGCTCTGCATCGGGTTGAAAGCCCGCCATCGCTTCTTCGAGTGTTCCGAAATCACCGGCACTACTAGCCTTGTTTGCAGCAGGCTTTCTTGCCTTCTTCTTTATCCCGTTGTCCGTCGCAAAGAGCGGTTTCTGAGGTGGTAAAGCCGGCAAATCGTCGATTGGCGAATCACCTCGTTTCCTGACAGGCTTTACGGGCGAGTAACGTTGTCGAATTGCTTCTTCTGCCATTTCTTGCCTCCGAGCACGCATCTCTGCGTCTGGCGAGACTGATCTTTTCGCGTATCCAAGATGCTGGGGAATTTGGACTTGTTCGAAATCTTCGTCTGTGCTCGTCTTGTCGTGATCACTTTCGTCGGTTGTAGTCGTGTCGATCTTCACAGGCGACGATGGACGATCACCGCCTTGTCTCACACCGAGAACGTATCCCGTTCCTTGCGCACTATCATTCTTGATGAGCACGTACTCCTTGTTTCGCTCCCCTGCTATTCGAGTAGCGCCCGCCATGGGCTGCACGCGGGACAAGCTGTCTGTGACAGTGAGCAGCTTCTGCGTGAGCTTGTTTCGATGGGACAAGCCCAAAATCTGAGCACGACTGAAGTCCAAAGGCGTAGGAGCGCTCTTCATCGCTTCTACGCGCTTGTAATTCGACTGACGCGATTTGATGCGCAAATCACCAATGATCTCGTACTTTGCTTCGACGGGCAAGTTGGCAAAGAAGTCGCTATCAACGTCGAAATCTTCAGGACGCATCTCGTCTATGAAAGATCGCAGCTCGGCTTCGGTCGCTAAACGCGGGTCTGACGGAGCTCCACGAGCAGAAATGGGCCCTTCAATTACGGGAAGCGCATACTGATCTTTGTGCACGTATTTCTTCTTTTTTGGGATCAAGTCTTCCTCCTCGACTGGCTGTGTGCCAGTAGATGCTGCTGCAGCATTGATCGGCCGTGCTGGCGAAGAAGAAGACGCTGCACCCGTTGCACGACGCTGTGGCGCGCCTCGTGGTGCAATACCATAGTCGTCATCCATGTAGTTGAGATCTCCGTCTCCGTCCTCTACCTCGGCAGCGACAGCAGCCGCAGCCTGCTTGTCCTGGTTGTCTTTCCTCGCCTGCTTGATGGCTGCAGCGCGCAGCTGAGCAGCGAGCAGCTTTTCAGCCGTGCGAGCGGCAGTCTCCCTGGCGCCCTGCTTGCGATTCTTTCGGTTGCTGATGGCGACCTTCTTGATGACTGGTGCGCCACCATCAAAGACGAAGACCTGGGTGCAGATTACAATTCTTCGTCGTCAGCTCACTCGTGTTTCAGAGGTCGCCACGAGTCGTACAAGCAGGACATACAGGCTTGATGCCATAGAAAAGGAGCTTGCAGATACGTCTCAGGAATCCAAGAATGTGCGCATTATCAAGCGCGCGGCCCTCTTTGTCGCGCATTGCAATCTGAAACTGGTACAGCCAGATGCTCGAGTCAATTGCGAGCTTCTTGCCGCCCATTGTCTCGAGCGCGACAGGCCGCGCGACGGGATGCAGGAGGGGCCATAGCCCTGTTCGTTCGAGAACAGTCAATACATGCACTGAGATGGTGATGTGGTGGTGGGTCTACGCAGGCTCACCGTGGACGCCCATCTTGCTCTTGCCAGACGGCTCTCGGTCAAGTCGCGAGAACTGCTCAAGCCTGTATGAGCCGAGTCCTATCCAGATTCACGCCAGCGGGTCATCTCTGCGCCCTCGATGGAGCCAGATGTGTGCTGTGGACAGTGCCGAGCACCAGCAGTAGGCAGAAAGCAAAGTAGCAACAGCAGAATTCTGGATGAAAGATGGGTGGTGGCGAGTGCACGGCATAACTGCATGCGAGCACACTGGGCAGACAGGGGACTACAGTGCGAGCTGCACAGCACTTGACAGTTGTTCGTATAGACGATGAAGGCGACCTGCTGCGCGCCGTCGGTCTTTCTAACTTGTCTGGCGACTTTACGCCTCTTTGACGCGTCGCACCGCTAGCCAGCATCAGGGCAACACACCTGTCTTGCGGACAACAGGGCAAGCCACACCTGTCTTGCTCGCCGTCACAAGCCATGCTCAGGTCTCGGCTGCCAGCGCGCCTGTCGTCGCTCCCGGCTGGGTCGGTCGCGCTGCTCCTGGCGCTGGGCGGAGTCGTCGCGCTCTTCATGGGACAGCACGAGCGGGCAGCATTCGCAGAGCACTACTCTGAGCGACTGGCGAGCTACGGCGCTGGTCTCGCCCACAAGGCGACGTCTGTCTCGCCGCTGTCCTGGTCCTCGCCTTCGTTGAAGCAGCAGCACGGCCTCGCTGGCGGTTCGCACACCGACAATAATCGCGGCGTCCTCGAGAGCTGCAGCATCACAGACAGACCAGAAGACCCGCTTGTGAGGGAATACGGCCAGAACAATATCCGCCTCAGTCGAACGTACGAAGGAAGCGGCACGCGTGTCAGGAAAGTCCTCCAGAAAGCACTCCGAGGGGAGCCGATAAAGATTGCAGCGGTCGGAGGCTCCGTGTCAAAGGTGAGTCACCCTGACATAAGACATGACATAAGAGTCGATATTGCTCCGGGAAGCTGAGCGCGTTGCCTCAAAAACGTCTTGCTGGTTCGGCTGACTTACTATTAATATATTGCTACCCGCTGCAATTTGCAGGGCCACGCCGTTCCATGGCCATTCACCTCGGAATACTACATGTACAAGCGCATCCACAAGTGGTTCCAGGATACCTTTCCAGATGCAAAGCACAAGCTCAACACCGATTCTACCGTTCCCGCAGTATCAGCATGGTATTTTTCAGTGTGTCAATTGCCTATCTCATTTCTTTGGAAAAGTTTCATCTGATTATGTGAATTATTCGCCCTCATGGCAATGTCCGCAGTACTGCATTATGGCCACTCTTCCCCAAGACGCAGACCTCGTCTTCCTCGAGCTAGACATCAATCAATGGGCGCCGGAAGAGAAAGGGGTCCTCGAGAACACAGAGCGCTTGTATCGCTCAATACTTTCATTGCCAAATGAGCCCGCTCTCATCTACCTCAGCGTGTTTGGACTCGTCTTGTGAGCCTGTCGCCGATTGGGCGACTTGATCTATTTCTCCGGCGCTCTGCTGATTAGCTTGCTTCTGCAATTGACCTGCAGCCAAGACCTCACACATGGATGGCGCTCCTCGGCCTTGTTAAGCCAATGGCTGGACGTTCCAGAAATCAATCTACGAAATTGGTACCTGCCGCACTTGATGATGCATCCAAAGGAGATTCCCTTCATGTTTCGCTCGTCAAGAGGCCATGTTGACCAGCGTGAGTTGGGGTTTTGGGCACGAACAGCCATGCGGCCGGCAGACAAGGCTACTGGAGGCCAGTGCTGATATTCAATGCACCTTGTGTGACCTTGACGTGATACCATAGGCCACATCAACAAGGAAGGGCATCGTGCACTTGCCGAGTAGGTTTGATTTTGGCCTGTCTTTTCGTGTCGAGGCCCGGAAATTATGGCTGACCAGTGTCTGACATGTAGCATGACCATCGCGTACTTGCGGGAACAGCTATGTCTGGTTCAGCGACAAGGGCCGATAGACCTAGAGCCATCAGTCTCCCACTGGCCAGGGAACGAGATTACAGAGCATCTGCCGAGAGTGAGCTGAATGGCTATGGGAGGCTTTGCATGAGGTTTGGTGATATGAGCAGAGCTGACGATCCCGCTTGTCCAATTGCCTACAGCTTGGCATGCTGCACAAGTGGAGTGAGAACGCATCAATGCCAGTCTTGCATCCTCGCTGTGAGACGGTCTCGTCCAAGAGACAGCCGCTCAAAGCGCGTTCCATGGATGGCTGGGAGCTCGTGGACAGAAATGACAAGAAGAGCTTCGAAGCGTCTGTGCCCGGATCTGTAATTGTACGCGTTACTGACTGTCAGTCATTGTCACGGGCATTGCTGATGGTTCCGCTATCGCCATGCCTTTCCTTCCAGACCTTCAACGTCAACATCGTCGAAGGCCACGTGGGCCTTTTTGTGTGGAAGAGCCCCTTTGAAGGATTCGGCGAGGTCACATGCTGGCTGGACGACAACGACGAGGATGGAAAGCGCAAGGTTATTCGCGCTTTTACGAGTCGCCGATCAGCAGCTAGCTTCGAGCACACTGGTAACATGTTTAGCGATGTTGATCCGGGAGATCATGTGCTCTCATGCAGACTCAAGGCAATGAAGGATGGAGGAAATGTGTTTAGAATATCCGCAGTAGTGACTCGATGAGACTGGGTCTTGTTGCGCACGTGTACAGTTGCGAAGGTGTGCAGTTATAGCCCTAGATGCGAAGCAGTGCGATTGTGGCACGGGGTTGCTGGAAGTGCAAATTCATTAAAAAGCTGCATGACAGAAGAATGCCAGGTATGTCGGCACAGCTGCTAATGGGGCTTTATCGTCTTATCGCCTGGTTTGACCATGGAGCCAGTTGACAAGACGGTCCTGAGTGGTGACTGAAAGCTCTCGCTCCTCCTCTATCTCGGCCTCTGAACGGCGCCAAGCTTCTGGTGTCGGCGGAAAGGCCAAAGCAATCGCCAGCATTTGAGAACCTCGGTCCAGCTGTGCAAAGTTCTTCTGGTTGTTTCCTCCCGACAAGTTGCGCTGGCCCTCACGCCGCTTGGCACCACCCTTCGTATCTTTGCCCTCGGAGTCTGGTGACCTGTTTCTCTTTCTCCCGCTGTCACTGTTATTGCCAGGATCAGCTTGCGAATTTTCTTTGCGCGCTGCTTCCATCGCTGAATCTATTTGTTCGTGCACATCCTTGCCGAGCTCTTTAATTAGGTCGGCGTTTCGTGAGCCAAACCAGCGCAAGAAACAGGCTGATAGTACTGCATCGAGCAGCCAAATCTCTGGCTGTTTGCTTGTAGTCTCTTCTTGGCCAATGTCAGACTCGCCGGACTTCGTTCCGGATCCTAATGAACGGCCAGGATACAGTCGACAAGGCTTTCCCATCGTGGCTCCGAGAGCGATGCTCGGAGACTCCACTTTAGGCGATGTGATGAGCACAGTAGCAGGCTTGGTCTGATCGAGCTCACTGAGGGTGAGCGGAGAGTTCGAAGGGAGCAATTTGTCTTGCTCTCCGTCAATCAAGGCAAAGACGTGATTGGGCACCTGTAGCATCGTGGCATGTTAGCGCTGCAGAACACAGGATGAGGGGGCCGGCGTGACCCACTGGGAGGAAGCAAAATTCTTGCTGCGACAAGCCAATATGTAGAGAAGCCTCCAACATGAGCCCCGTTTCTGGGATCGTCGATTCGCAAAACGGCTGTTCAACTGTCTTGTGACCGAATGCGATTAAGCGTAGCTATTGTCTGTAAAACATTCTGGCGATAAATAGGCTGGAATGAGGAGCTTGCAAAAAGACAGTATACTCACCTCATCACCGCTCGAGTGAGGAATGAGGTGACACGCTTGGGTATGTGCATGGTAGTCAGAGATCACGCAAGCATTGTCGCGACTTTGGACGTCTTCTCTGAAACTCTCAGCACTCGCGGACGTCATAGTCAGTCTGAGCTCTGCCCATGCGTCTAGAGGGATCATCTGTGGGATGGCGTTGATGTTCTCGTAATGATAATAGTAGTTCAATGGATGAGGCGTTCCCCGCGGATCTAGACGTTCTACGCCTTGCGCTGTGTCACGCGAGTGCTGGACAGATAGGAAGCCTCGTACGTTGGTGATGCAGTACAGAGCGTACTGTACGACGCCGAGGGGAGCGAAGGGCAGGGTTTGGAGATAGTCCAAGTCCACTCCCAGCAGCTCTATCCAGCTGTGTCGATGGTTTGAGTCTGCGTCTGGATCATCCTTTGCAATGTAGAAGCGGGAGGTTGCAGAGCCGGATGGTGATACAGGTTCACCGTCGCCAGCAGACATTGCGGAGCAGCACAGCACTGGACAGCCCAGCCTGCCCGGGTAGAGCGTCTTGCCATGCGATTCGCAATCACTTCAATGTCCCGGGCTGGTCGAAGCGAGGTTGGGATCTGGTCAAGAGGTGCAACTCAGCTTGTCCTGTATCCAACTAATTCTGTAGCCAAGACTGTGACCGACAGAACCCACTCGCTGACCTCTCAGCTCCACATTGGAGCCTTCAAGATGATTTCGTGAGCGCGCTTGCTTGCTGACTCGAGTGCATTGGCTGTCCAGCCCGCTGACCGGTGGGCTCCGCGATGAATCGCGTCTTGCACCGCCAGCGACATCACGCTCACCAACCTCGCAAATGGCTTGGGCATCGCGTCTGTCATCCTCATCGTCGTGTATCAATTCGTAGAGGTCGTCGAGAAGAGACAGGCACCCGCCGTCCTCGAAGCCAGCAGGGCACACACGCACGCGCAATGATGGACCTGTCCACACTAGATTCAAGGTATGTGATCTGCTAGACTGGACAGTGGAGCATCGCTGATGATGATTGCTGTGCCAGAATACATTCAATTTAACACGTCACCGCTGCCACGAATGCCATTGCTACCAGGCTGAGGTGCCGCACGCATGCTTTCAAGCTGGAAGACGAACCCGCGACGAGGCTGCAAGGTATCACTGCAACCGTGCAGGTCTGCAGCGAGACCCTCTTCCAGTCGAGCGATACTGGGGCATAAGAATAGGACAGACAGTAGCATCAAGTAGGAAATAGGAGGAATATGACAGTTGTCTGCTGTATCATAGTCAGTATGTTGCCACCACAAGAAAGACATGCGGATCTTCCATATCAGGCCAGGGCAAGTCAGACTAGCACAGAGAAAGCCAGCCGATGTTGCATCTGTACTCTGCTGGGTCAGCTTGATTTCTCGCATATGGCTTGCTTGTCGGTGACCCGTGATCACCACCAAGGCCAAAAGCTTGACCATCTACCGACTGCAGCGACACACGACAGCAGTGCCGAGACTCACGCTACACACCGCTCGTACGCCAGTAGTCAAGTGCCTATTCGACGTGGAGCACGCTGCATCACCTTCGCTCGACCTCGGCACATCGATCCAGCTGGCCTTTTGAGGCAGTCACTAGCGAGCAGCAGCAGCAGCAGCAGCCATGCCGCCGAAAAAGGACAACAAGCCAAAGAGCGAGCGCATCACCGTCGACAAGACCTTTGGCTTGAAGAATGTGCGTGGTGACTCTGCCCCCTAGGCCCCAGAAATGGCCATACATGCATCACAGACTGACGTACTGGCCCCCAACCGCCACTGTGCGCTCGCTTTTCATCCCGAAATGTCTGCAGAAAAAAGGTGCAAAGGGACAGCAAGCAGTTGCGCTGTGAGTTGTGCACTTCTGCTCAGATAGATTCGGACTAGCCGTCGCCTGCTCGTTGCCTCGCTGCAAAGTGTAGCACATCGCTGAGACCTCGATCTCGTCTTTTCTGCACACGCACGTAGAGCAAAGCAGCAAGAAGCGCAAAAGGGGCGGAGCGATGAAGCACGCAAAAAGGAGCGTGAGCGTGAAGCTCTGAATGCCAAGAAAGCCGCAGAAGCACGTTTCAAGGCCGAAAAAGCCGCACTTGCCTCGCCTCTGCAATTCGAGCAGAAAGCTCCCTTTGGAAGTGATCCGAAATCTATCGTCTGCATCAACTTCAAAAACGGTCACTGCGAACGAGGTGCAAAATGTAAATTCTCGCATGATCTCAATGCAGGTCGTAAAGTCGAAAAGAAGGACTTGTACACGGACACACGAGATGACAATAAAGAGAATGGTAAAAAGGACGATACGATGGAGAATTGGACAGAAGAGAAGCTCAGAGAGGTTGTTGCGGCGAAGATGGGAGATGAAGATCCAGACGCGGGAAAGGGCAAGCAGACGCAAGATCGGTACGATATCGTCTGCAAGCATTTCATCGACGCCATAGAGTCGAGCAAGTAGTGAGTGGAAATTGCCACATATCAGCAACCTTGACGTTATTCTCACAACCGTGTCGCTGACGCTCTTGTGACTCTCCGTGGCTTCCAGCGGCTGGTTCTGGGAATGTCCAAACGGCGGAACAAAGTGCAAGTACCGGCACGCTCTTCCACCGGGCTTTGTGCTCAAAGCGCAGCGCAAAAAGGACGAAGAAGCCGAGCGCGCCAAACAGATCTCCATTGAAGAGTTTCTAGAAGTTGAGCGTCACAAGCTGTCAAAGGACAAGCTTACACCTGTGACCAAGGAGACTTTTACCAAATGGAAGGAGACAAGACAGAAGAAGAAGGATGCAGAGATTGAAGCTAAAGAGAAGGCTAAAGAAGCGACTGCTCAAGCGGGCAAAGTCGCTGGCATGTCGGGCAGAGATCTCTTCACCTTCAACCCGCTCTTGCTCGAGGATGAAGATGAAGATAGCGGAGGCGAGGACGATGATTGGGACATGGAGATCTGGCGGAAGAGAGGTGTTGAGGAACAGGACGCTGCGGAACGTCGTAGAATGGAGGCGCTCGAAAACGGAATGGCGAGCACGTCAGTCTCATAGGCGACGATTGCCGATCTTCTGCCCCTTCATCGTTCCTTGTTACTCCGGCATACTAGCAGACGAACCCTTTTTCCTGCTGGCAAGCAAAGTTATCTGCAATGTTCTGCTGTTCTTTCCGCTTGCTTTCGTTCTCTCATCAAATGTATGGATCGGACTGTCCTCGTATTGTAGCATACTGCCCGTCTCTGAGACGGGCATTCTCATCTACTCGGTACGAGTAAGCAAGCTGTTCTACACGTAGGCTCCAAAGCTACTGAGTGTTCATTGAAACAATGAATGGCGAAGCACGTCTTCAATAGTCTAGATATGGGTTCATTCCGCCGACGCTGCGGTAGTGTAGCGCTTGCCAAAGCCTTTCCATTCATGCATAGCCAGTGATCCTCCATTCTCAGTCCACGCGCTCGACATGATATTCGGAGCGTACGGAGCCCAACTGACGTCTCTGACGACAGGCGAAGCTCCAGAGGATGGGAAGGTGCCCAGCGGTTTATCCGGCGCGCTTGGGTCATTCATCTTGATTGCGTTTGTAGACGCCCCACGCGTGAGGAGCGGCATGGTGTGGGTGCGGTCGAGGACTTGGCTAACGGTTCCGTCGAGGTTCCAAATATGGATATTGCCGTCATACGAGCCAGAATAGATGTATCGCTGTCCAGTGGTGGCTTGCGGAGAAAAGTGGCATCGAATCAGCGTGCGCAGAACCGTGTGGCCAGTGTATGTCATGAGCGAGCGGTCGTGTGGATGCTTGGCGAAGCGAGGCTTCTTATACAGACCGTGCCGGTAGTCAAAGTTGCGAACAGCTGTACGAGCAAGGTACGCAAAGTCAACGACCAAGTCGTAAGAATTGTTTGAGACACAGCAGACTCACAGACATCTAGCCGGTCTAGCTTGCCAAATTCATCATCCGAATACATCATTCTGAGATCCCAAAGTTTGCAGGTCTACATCGGTACACAAGTCAACACGAGGATTTTCATGCGATTGAGAACAAGTCTCCCTCACCTGGTCCTTGCTGTTACTTAGCACGAAGCGACCATCGCCTTTCGGATCGACGTAGGTGATCCCCTCTGTGTGGCCGACGAGCACTCCTGAAGGTCGCGTGTGCCTGCCAGAGTCGCCCAAAGACCGTCTGTCCCAGACTTTGAGGTAATTGTCATCCGAACCAGATACCAGGACGTTCGATGAGGCAGCTGCCGTGCACAAAGTGTCAGCATGCTCTGATCTGCGCAACAGTGATGGTTGTATAAACCGATAGCCCACTGTCGGCGAAGCACACCGCGTTCACGTCGTCTTCATGCGCTGCGATGCTGAGCACTGTTTGACGACGCTCGAGGTCATAGACGTAGATGGCCCCGCTTCCTGCACCAGCAACAATCTCCCTTCCGTCAGCCGAAAACCGTACAGACCAGATCTGCACGAGACGAGAAAACGCTCGTCAGTATGACACCTTTGGTGGTTGCTTGCACGTGAATGGCTGGACACGTTTCGACGCACCCCGAAATGCCGTCGACCACCGTATCTGCCTGATCCAAAATCAAGTGCGACCTGTCCATCTCCATCATCATAGCTCTCCATCTCGTCGACCGAATCTTTGACTTTTGTCATTCCAACAACAGGTCCAATCGTCGACCAGATCATCTTGGTATTATCAGCACTGAGATTTGCGTCTGTGATTGTCCAGCTTGAAAGATGCTCCCGCGCTTGGATCGTCTTTGTCAATGACAAGGAAGACTTGTCTTCATCATAGTACATGCGGTACTGTCGGTGCCGCCGTCCAGTGTGCGTTGCTTCCTCATCCGTGACCGATTTGTTCGTATTGGGCGCCTGCATGTCGTAGATCCGAATCTTGTAGTCTGAGGGGTCAAGCAATTCGGACGCAATTGTCAGACTATATCTCATTCCGGAAAGCGCTCCTTCCAGTTCCGCACTCTGACCTACCCTGAGCACACGTGTAGAAGAAGGAGCCATCTTGCGAATATTGCCCGCAGTAAATATTCGCATCATACTTTGCGACTTCTGTTCCAGACGTGTTGGGCACTGCAGCATCACCGAGGTCGTCCCTATACGAGCTACTTTGCGCAGGGGTGCTATACTCTCGTCTGCGCAGACTGTCGTTGATGTGCCCTCGACACGGTGCGAAGCGGGTTGTCCTCTTTGGGGTGTATTTCACCCCGGGCTAAGTCCATCGGCAGATGTTAGCAAAATACGACGTGAATGGTCACATTCGAATGAGAATCACGCCCACCCGTCCGAAGAGCCCCCTCCTCGCCAGCTCGACACCCTCTTCAACCGGTTCAGTGGGCGGTGGGAACAAGCCCCTCGCATGTCTGCGCGACCCTCGATAGCCATATCTGAACATGGGCCCGTCATCGTCATCATCATCCTCTTCGTCATCGTCCGCAGCAGCAGCGGCGGCGGCAGCAACCTGCGCTCGTCGAGCTGCCCCTGCAGCTGTGGTGGTGCTTCGGAGAGAGCGTCGGCCAAGCAGGCGACTGAGGATGGAGACAGTGTCGGACGCGCTGAATGTATCGTTGCCGCCTGGGTTGAGTTCTTGATGGTTTCCATCATTGTCTACGAGATAGACACGACTTGTGCTTGCTATGCATGATTGAAAGCAATGATGCGTATAGATACGAGGTTGGTAAGATGGTGGCGGACATGCGCGCATGGATCTTAGCTAGGTCTGGCGAGAATGCAGCTTGTTCATTCACAGGGACGCACGGTCAATGGCCAGCGTGTACTCTCTCTGGTGGGTGGCTCCCTCGTCAGCCTGTCGTACCACCGTCGGGCTCTCGTCGTCTGCCTCGTCGCCGGCGATCTCAGCTGCCCGTGCAAGGCGCTCTGCCTCTGCGAGTTCGGGGTCCTCGCCAATGTAGTTGCCGTCCTCGTCAAAGTCTTGATCCGCGTCGATGTCGTCGTCGTCGTCATCATCACCGGTCGAAGTCTCGTCCTCTGCGCTGTCAAAGTCGTCGTCGTCTTCGTCGTCGTCCTCGCTCTCGCCGTCATCGTCCATGCCGGCAATCATCTCGAGGCCTGTCGGGTGAGGGTCAGCTAAGCCATAGGAAGGGCAATAGACCATCTCAGTAGATGCAAGCACCCTCTGGAATCCCCTCCTCGCCGCTGTACAGCTCCTCGTCGTCGTCTGTGACGGCCAGCTCGATCTCGACGTCCTCGCCGTGGTGAAACGAGCCAGGCATGGACATGGCTGCGATGAGGCTGAGACTCTCACCAGGTCTGTCTCCTGGACGCGAACGACCAGACCACTCTGCGCTGTCCCGCGAATTGTTGGCTGGTCAAGCAGTGTTTCCGTGCAAGAGTCTCCGCTCCAAGGCAATCTCTCTTATCGCCGGCGCCGACAGCGCACACAGAGAGTCACGCTTATTGGACTTGTATTGCAGCTGCATCATAACACTGATCTCATTACTGGTCATTGGTCATGTCGTGAGTATGCTGGTGATCATGATGATGATTCGAATTGATGTGCGAAGACCGTGCGAAAGAAATCGTAAATATACCAACAGTAGGAAGGGTGAGAGAATGGAAAGAGAGGTGTGTTTTCAATCCGACTCGAGCTCCTCCGCTCTCTTCTCCTCAGCCGCTGCGCCCAGCCACGCCATCGCTATGCCTGTCAACAAGCTCTCCCACCCTTGTTCCTTCCTCGCGATAATCTTGATACTCGTCTCCGAGCTGCCGGGAAACTGAACCAGATACCGCAACTTGACTGCCGCGACGAACAATCTCAGATTCTCCAGCCTTCGAAAGGTGAGACCGACTCGTTGTCCAGATGTTGTGACTGAAGGGACGCCGCTGCCGCTGGTGCTCGGAGATGCGCCGTCATGACTCAATCCTTCGCTAGACGTCCGCCGCATCGGACTGCTGGCGACTTCTAAGCTCTCCGAACCAGTAGTAGTCGCAGCAAGAGACGATCTCCCGCTCGTTTCAAGCATTTGTTGCGTCGCCTCCTTCCCACGCTGCCGAGTGAGCGAAATGACATCGTGAATGCTAGCTTGTGGAATAAAACCCCAAGGGCGTTGCGATTTCCGCAAGACGAGGTTGTAAGCTGTACATAGGAGCTGGCCGTCGCTGAGGCTCTCCAAGGTGTCTTCACGGCTCGCGTCTAACGGAGCAGCGTATCGGAGGAGGTCTGACGGGAGATGGGACCGGATGCATTGGTTCATACAGCCTGTGGACGGTCAAAAAGTATCAGTATACGTTCTGTGGGGTTCATCAAGGCCCAAACACGCATCACTGACCTATCGGATCGCTTGCAAATTTCTCTTCGTTAGCCCACGAAGGCAATCCTCCCGCTTCGCTTGGGTCCAGATTCCCCGACTTGGTTCTTAGCCGGGGTGTAGCTACCTCTTCCGCGCTAGGCGCAGCAAGGAGCGCGTCGACGACTCTTATCCATTCTCTGACAATCTCGGCTTCCACAGCCAAGTCGCGCAGCGAGACGTCATCTCGATACAGATGACCACGCGTTCGGTCTGTGCGCTGTGAGCTTGCCTCTGAAGATACACTCGCGCTCGTGCTCGTATCTTCAAAGCTGAAAGTGACGGAGGAGCTGGTTGTTGAGGCTGCAGAAGAGAGCGAGAGGTCGTGCATATTCTCGTGAAGGTCGTCCATTGGGTCGGGCTCTTCTGTATGTGGGAGTCGGTATTGCGCATGCAATTGCTTGAGCGCGCCTAGAGCCGCAATACTAGTTTTGCGGAGGCGCAGCAAACCGTCATCCTCGTACGGTCCTGCAGCTAGTGGTGTCACGCCTGAACCAGAAGCAGATCTTATTGTCGATGAAGAAACGCTTCGCTTGCTAGAGCTCGCTACGCCAACTTGGGAATGGCGTGGTATAGGTCTGGACGCCGTAACGACGCCTAGAGAGGAGGCGCCTCTATTCCCCGCTTGCCGAGCGGATGGATCCAAAAACGCAGAGGAAGTGGACACGACCGAAAACGGCAATTTTTCAGGCGGCAGGGAAGTAAAGTACTTTTGGACGGTTCGAATCGCAGAAGTCGTCGTGTTGAGAAGATTCAGGATCAGATTATCGCTGTGGTCCTCAGACGGCATAGGCGAAGGCGTCACAGATGCTCGAGACGTGTCACCGGCTTCGGCTGCGTTACCGGGCGTGGATGAAGTACTCGACTCGCGACGAGAAGAGAGAGCTTTGCCCAATTCGATGATTCCCCATAACTCGCACACGTCTGCGAGCTCGCGAAACACTGCTTGTCGTTGAAGGCGAAGGGAGGGTACTTCGACCTCGAATGACTTTTCGGCATGTATAGGCGGGGGTAAGGGGCTGGATTTCGTAACGGTGAGCATGTCAGCGAGGCTGTGGTGTCAGTGGACATCAGTGAAAGACGGAAGAGCACTTACGATGGTGGCAAATCTTCCTCTAGGATGGGGTCGCCACTCGCGCGTTGTCCTGGAATTGCAAGTGGAAGGCCAGCCTGTGGCCTGTAGAGCAAGGTTGTCATGGGATCAGTGTATTATCTTCAGACAGTTCTTGACGTGTGGCTCACGCTTTGGCAGCTGCGAGTCCGCCTTTGGCATATTGATGCTGGAGGTGCTAGTAGGCATTGAAATCAAGCAGAGACGAGTCAGCTCTCACTTTAAGTATTAAGTATTAAGTAGAGAGCGACGTACACGAATGCTCCCGAGAGTCACCACGCTCTGTCGCTTAGCTGCAGACCTGCTGAGCTCGCGGCCGGATCTGCCAGCGTAGGCCGCCTTTCTGGGGTGCAGCTGGCTGCTGAGGCCAGCGAGTACGTCACCGTTTTCGCTGTTTTCGCTGTCCATGACGGTCAATCAGTGTATTCTAGTCGTCTTCAGCAGTCCATGTCGTTGATTGCCAGTGTGGATTCGCCCTCGTCGTCGTCCTCGCTGGATGCCGTCACCTTGTTACCCTTGTCACAATTGAAACGCCAGCGGACGCGCGTGGATGCCTCCGCCGGGCAGCAGGACAGGGACTGGGACGTCCAAGGGCAGCAACACTGCCGCCGCTGCTGCTGCTGCTGCTGGGTCCGGTGGTCCTGCTGGAACCGTCTCGAGCAAGCCGCCACGGCCAGACGAGCGCACAAAGGTCGTCGTGCGGAGGTGCCCGCCAGAGCTGCCCGCGCAGATATTCTGGGACAGCGTGGCCGCGTGGGTCTCTGAGAGCACCGTAGACTGGAAGCTGGTGCGTCGTCGTCGTAGTGCTGCGTCGTGATGGACGCCTTCCAAGAGAGACGGGGGGCCTGGCTGATGAGCTTCATATTTACAGTACAAGCCTGGACGAGCAAAGAAGGCTGGGTGGGCAGACTTCATGAGACTGAATACATGGCAACATGCTGATAGCCTGCATCTGATACTGCAGCACCAGCAAAGACAGCCGCAGCTCGGTCGCCTACATCCACTTCAAGCGCCACGAGCATGTCCTCGCATTCGCAGCTGCCTTCAACGGGCACGTATACCGTGATAGCAAGGGTGTGTGGTACACTTCAGCTTGCTTGCTATGTGTAAGCTGACCTGTAATCATGTCACACCTCTCCAGGCCGGCAGTTTCAAGTGTCTGTCGAATACGCGACATTCCAAAAGATACCCGCCAAGAAGCCGCGGCCAGACCCTCTTGCTGGGACCATAGATGATGGTAAATGGACATTCTATCTAGTAACATACAGCCCAGGCGCAGACAGAGCTGGCGCTGATGTGCTCCATCACACCTTTTCGCCACAGACGCTGACTTCAAGGCCTTTGTGGCTAAACTCGACGAGCCAGACGAGCCAGAGCCACAAGCGCCGTCAGAAGGGCTCACGGGTCGTAAGTGAAGTCATCGTCAACCACAATGTCTGCCCGTCTCTGATCCACTAGACTCTCTTGTAGCTGGAGGCAAGAAGATCAAGAGGTCCACACCCCTGCTCGATGAGCTCAGGCGAAAGAAAGAAGCCTCAATGCTAGAGAAGCAAAAGAAGAAGGATATCAAGAAAGCCAAGAAAGAAGCTAAATCAGGTGGTACAGCCACCAAAGGTACTGCTTCTGTAGCTGGCGGCGTGCCGCCAGAAAAGGACAAGTCGAGCAGGTCAGCGAGACGAGCTGCGGCGAGAGCTGCGGCTGCGTCTGGAGATGCTCGAGCAGACAATGCATCGGCTGGCACGCTGCCAGCCAAAGACGGCAAGGCTGGCAAGAAGTCGAAGCTGGACAAAAAGGGCAAGAAGCGCGAAAATGCTGGTCCGGCCGCTGCAGTGAATGCTCCTGGAGCATCTACAGCAGGGACAATGCCCAAAGCAGGTCAGAAGGCTGCCAAAGGGCCTGGAAAAGCTGTTCCACCGCAACCGAATCAAGTTGCTACCGCTGCTGCTGCTCCGTCTGCTCCCAAGATGACGATTCTCGCGCCACCACGCACACCTGCTGGCGGGCTTGCCGAGAAGAAGTCAGAACCAACACAGACGTCGGCCGCTGCAGCACGTCCATCAGGAGATGGGACAGCATCAGCTGCTTCAAAGCCTTCAACACCGCAAGGTGCCTCCAAGCCGCCATCCATGCTCGCGTCCTTCGACGACATCGTTGGTCAATTCGCCAAAGAGATGCAGAACAAGCCCACGCCTAAGCCTGCGTCCGGCAAGAATCCAAGCCGCGTAACCAAACCTGCGGCGGCTTCTCCATCGTCGGCGCCCACGGCTGAGATGTCAGCCCTCAGCGTGCAAGACGGACAGACGGCAGCCAGAGGGCGAGGACAAGGTGCCGGTCCTGCTGGAAGAGGCAAACGAGGAGGATCTGCAGATCTGCAGGTCGAGGAGGTCGAGGAGGGGCGCAATCAACCACGGGTGCTCCACCGGCATCATCGAGTCAAGTTGCATCAAGCACGCCAGTTCCGCCTTGAACGATCAGAAACTGAAATTTCCAAGTCTGTTCAAGACGACTCTGCTCTCAGAAGATGATCCGAGCTACATGCTCTGCCTTGCGCTTCGTAGGCTGCACAAAGCCAAGATAGGCAAGGTCTGCAGCCGCTAGCAAGAAGCGTGTTTCTCGGCTCCGAATCCGGGCGCCTTCCTCGTCATCGTCGCTGTCCTCGGCGCCAGGCAATGTGGTAGGCCCTGATGACGCATGCCCTCCTTTGCCCTTACGCCTGCGCTTTGGAGAAGGCTCTCGCCGCCGCCGCCGCGCTTGGTCTTCCTTGTCTTCGTCTTCCAAAGCGACTTCAAACGCGCCGTGCCAGTCTGCAAGATTGACCAGCTTTCCAGCCTCGGCAAGCAGCTTGTACGCAAGGCAGACATCGAGATCTTCTCGTCTAGGCACATCTTCTGGATCGTCCAGCAGATGCAGCGGGAGTCGGCTTGAGGGTGTCTTGAGAGTCGCTTCTAGCTGATCCAGGACGTGCGGATGGAAGGCCTTTGCAAAGGAGCCATCAAAAAAAGGTCATGCAATGCAAAGCAAACTTCACTTCGTATGCAGACCTACACTCCTCATGACGCGGTGCGTGTCCGGATACCATATCTCGTGGCATGTGAGCTGCGTATACGGGGACAAGCTAGTCCTGTACCGCCCAAACATTGTCAGTCTCATCCAGCACCATTGTCGTTAAGCCCGGCTCACTCAAAGTAGATCTCAAGCGTATCAGCTAGTTCCGAGACGAACGCGGTATACCGCTTGTCGCCTTCAGACCGCGCTGTGCTGCCCTGAATATTGCCATTGACAAGCCTTGTCAAACCAGATTGCCGAGCACCCGTTCCGATGATCGTCTCTAGCTCGGACACTCTTTCTGACAGAGAACATGGACAGCTTGCCTTTTGATCGGCAAATTGCTTGACTGCTGCGTTCAGGAAAGAGAGGCATGTGTCGTCTCGCGCATTTCTGGAGACACTTCGATATTAGGGTTCGCCCAGGCAATATGCACAGATCACGTACCTCAGATTCCTGCACGCTGTCTCCGCCCTTCGTGTCAACGAGCCGGCAAAATATTCCGTCAAGAGCGTTTCAGTAGACGAGCGTCCCTCGGTCCAGCTCGACTGCAAGACTTCAAAGAGCGCCCAAGCTTCCGGCAAGCGAGCGGCATATGCATCCCTTTCCGACCGTGAGACGTCCACACTACGAAGCAGCTTTCCGTCGCCTTCGAGGGCATACGACGCCGCCGAACGAGCTCGCTTCTTGTCTTTGGCAAGCGGTATTTTGTCGATCTTATCTTGTATTGACTTTTGAAACGATGTGAGTGATAGGAGGGAAGGAAAAATGCCGGCCAAGAGTTCCAGTTGATCTTCAAACTCGAGTTCTTCGTCCATCGGCTCGCACAGAACCGAAAGTGGGTTTCCGTAGAAATGAGCGAGATACATGTACTGCAGAGCAGCATCTGAAGATTGAGCAGACACCGCCGAGAAAAATTTGCCGTTACTCACATGCAGCTTGACAACCACGCCATCTATAGATTGGTGGAGATCCAAGAAGGAGTCCCGCAGGAAGGCAAAGACGCGCGAGCTCGGCGTCAAGACTTGTTTGCGTTTGATAAAAGTTTCCAGTATTAAGCTGTGGAAAGTCTCGATTGAAGGCTCAACTGTGAAGGTAGCTATCCGGAGGAGCTCAGAGGTAGCCCTGGGAAGAAGATTGTGAATGACGTCGATAGATGTGGAAATTGCAAAGAGAAGGACCATGGGAAGTTGATGACACCGTTGGCTGAGATCTATTCGTCTTAGCCCACTCTTGCCTTCTGACTGCCTGACGGACGGGTGAGTACATGACTAACCTGAGAATGTGAAGCAAGTCTGTGAGTACTGCTGAATCGAAAGACTCAAAGTCCTCAAAGTAGATCGCTACTCGAGGTGGATGTGCTACGAATGTGTATAGTCTGAGATGCAAGACGGTGAAGGCGAGCAATGGATGAGCTTACTCCGCTTGCCGTATCTAGCTTGGTACCAGCTAATCAAGACTTCGATATCATCACTCGCAGCTATGGATAGCTTCTTGCCTGCAGGACGTTTCTGGCATGTCTCTGCGTCAGCGGAAAACGATGAGGTGGAGGTTTCAGAAGCAGGTGTCGCCCACCAGTGTAGCCTCTTCGCGGTCTTGGAGCTCGGATCCGGCTGCTATAACCGCTTGTACCAAGCTGCGCAGCGCAGTACGCTTATTGACACTTTCTCTGCTGGATATACGCGCGACCAAGACGGTTGATGAGCCAGCTGGCTGCGAAGAGGGCCCAGCTTGGCCGACTTGGATCTCTGGAAGGGGTTGTCTGAGAGCTGTAGCTACCGCTGTGGAGAGGGTCTGGTTGGCCCCTGCATACTGCGTTCGTTAGTAAGACAGTCTAGAAAGGTGATTGGACACACCTCACCGAGAATCGCGCCTGTTGTCAGGACCTTCTGGCCGAGCACAGGTCGGACCGGCGCGTCATGCACAAACTTGTGTATCTGCGTGACTGTTTCGTCGTACAAGCCTCGCAGGACGGACTGGTGAACGAGCAAAGTAAGGATGTATCATCAACTGGAGTGGGATAAGCCGCCCTCGCACAGTAATATCATCGTGGCATGCCTTCCAGGCGGTCCTGTAGGTGTCTTCGCGAATTGCTGCTAGGGCTTCCGTGTCGCCGCACAGTGGGACCGCCGGGAGCCCTTCTTGCTCGTCGAGGTCCATGGCGTCGTCAGCATCATCTGTAGGAACGACATGGACGTTAGTGTGCGGTTGGCTGTCCAGCAATTGCAGTCCTCTGTGTCGCACTGTCCGAGTCGAGAGTGTCATCCAGCGAAAAGACGCGGACGGCCTGCAGGGAGCGACAAAATCAGCGTGAGCGGCTGAGACGGCGCAGAGGGCGAGCATTACGCACACTCTCGTGCTTGAGATACGCCTTTTCCCACATGCTGTGGTGCGCGCGCCTCGAGTGCGTCGGCGGCCAAGCTGCAGGCTTCCGCTGTAGACGCCTCTTTTCTCTGCTCCAATACACGACAACGCAGGACAACAACACAGCAGCAGCACGCACACGGCCATGCACAACAGTCTGAACAGCCAGCTGACATGCCCGAATACGCCGCCCCAGCGGCACACGCTGCTGTGACCGCGACCGCCGCCGCCGCCGCTCACGCGCCTGATAACACCCTCGGGACACGCACAAACGCGTTTGAAGGACTCGTCGCCTGGTTCCCTGGCAGGTCCACCCACGCAACGGCACCCTATACATGGAGTACGCTCTCTGCGTGGTCTGCTGGTGCTGCTCTGCCTCTTCCGCTGACCTCGTCACTTCTCCCCGCCACCGCCATCCAGCCTACCACCGAGGCAAACTTGCAACCAGGGCACTGGTCGAGAAGCGCCGCCAGAAAGTCGATATCATCTTCTCCAGACCAGGAGATCCTTTGCTGGACAGGTGGGCCGAGCACGCTGTCACGCTTGCTGTCATTCTCGGCTCTTCTGAACCTCAGCACGCTTTTCTTCTCTTAGACTACCTGACATCGGCATACCAGTTCTAGACGCAGCATGGATCCAAGCTTCTCTTCGCGCCGGCTACCTGGCACGCATGGCGCCCTTTCGTCTCCGTACTGGAAGCACGTTTTCCAGTGGCGGTAGTGTGAGCGGTAGCAACAAACGAAGTTCTCCTCTTTCGCAGTCAGTCACAGCAGACTCCCTTTCTCCAAGCGATCCTGGTCATGGCGCGTCGAATGCACAGCTATTCTCAAAGTCGCCAAATCCAGATTCGGTTCAACAATCTCCTAGACGAACGGAATCTCCGCAGGCTAGACGTGCATCCTCGGCCTCTAGATCTGTCAACGAGCAAGTCGTCATAGCCACTCAGAAAATCAAAGTTCCGGCCCGCCCCGGTCGTGCTTCACCATCAACAGCGAGTATCGCCTCTGCCGACCTTCCAAGTCCGAACATTTCGGCTTCTTCCCAAATTTCAACCCGCTGCCACTCAGCATGTCCGGAGTTAGTGTGCAGCCACAGAGCCGACCATCAGGTAATTAGATCGTCTTCGTCACGCAAGAGCGCGAATCTTTCAGCGCGTCTCACAGGCTACTCGCCTTCTCCACAAGAGAATGCAGACCGAATACCAACATCGCCCGAAGGTCCTGCACATCCAAGCTCAACTCCGATGATTCCGAAGCGCCCATCTTCTGATCTGCTTCAGCATTCCTGCGCCATGCCTGCGCGCTTTCAGAAATTGCGCTCGGAGATACACAAGCTCACGCCCAAACGATCCGGGACTGTATACGTCGTACCGCCTCATCACGAGCTCGAATCACCTAGTTCTGCAGAGTCGAAGCTTAAGAGAGCGACGCCCGACTGGCTTCTCAGCAGCGAACCGGATGAATTGCCTTTCTCGAGCATGTCGTACGACTCTGTCTCTTCTGGACCTGCAACCTCGCCGAATGTAGATATTGGCTCGGTTGTGCCTGACAGCGACCCGGATGTCAAAGACGAGCTGCTGGACGATTATGAAGATTGCAACGCTTTTGTCGACCAAGCGATCGTGAATGGCAGCAATGGCTCGACAATGGCCAGACAGAAGTCAGTGAAACCGCTCTAAAGACCAACTCCGTACATCTGGCTGACAGAACTTTTCACAAACTGTCAGGCGCCGCAAAGGTGGCGAAGTCGGTTATCTGGGCGGTGTCGAGGGCGCTATGCGACCCGAAGTAGCCTACAAGCGGCCGAAGCTGGAGACGGACCTGGAAGCGCCCCTCACACCGCGAAGGGGATCATCCATCTTGTCCACGCAAGGACCGAGCAATCGTCTCATTTCAGTAGAGCTATGATAAGACGCTTCAAATGCTACGCCATCATCGAATGCAACGAGTGGGAATCAGCAATCATGCGGCTCAGGGAAGTGTGGGGGAGTCGTAGGCAGAGGACTGGATGAACAGCCTGTACATAAGCCAACAAGGCCAAGCGCACACTTCGCGAAGACTGAAAGATAATCATGCAGTGCTTTTGTAGCTATATCACATTGAAGGCAGACATGTGTGGGGTTGTACCATTGATACGAAGGCACTTATACGCTGCGTCACTCGTCGTGTGAAACCTATGCGACAAGCAACTTCAAGCGCTTAGCTAGATCAGACTGCAGCAGACGAGTCTAGAGCTTCTCATGCTTTAAGAGGTCCCTTGTCTGGTATTCGGTCGGTTGACGGGGACCGGAAAGCCAGTCTTCACTCTTCTGGCATGCTCTTCCGTGCCGCTGAGTCAGTCATAATTCTCCGTGCATGCTCTGCGCTCGGACGATATCTTCAAGTCCGTGCCCCAGCGCTGACGTTTGACACCGTCGAACTTATGCGCCCGTAAAGCGAGCGGTGGCCATGCGAATGGCTTGCGGGGCTACGCCTTCCATGCGAGCGTTGGCGGACGCTGGACGTGGCCAGGGACTGTGCGAGAGCACTTTGATGTTAGGAAAGCGTCGTGAGGGGACCCGACGTCTTGCCGACTATGGTGGACTGCCATTGTATGCCTGTATCTCTGCAAGGCCTATATTGTACGGTATCGTAGCAGAGATCACTGTGAAGCGAATCGAGGAAGTGACCTTGCCTGATCCGCTCAACCCGACTGTTGTGCCGCTCCGGCTTATAGGGCCGACAAATACGCTGGAACCGTCGGAAAAGGACAGACGGCCGCCAAGGATACCAGACGATGCCCCTTGTAGGTCATACAGGCGAACTGACTTGACTGGATATGCCTTGTCCAGGCTTATTTGGATCCCTGGGAGATGACACCAGCCAGAAGGGTCAGCCAGGATGTCTGCAGGACGCAAAGAAGGGAAGCTTACAGGAATTCAATCCTCCTGCTGAGCCGGCTAACCAGCCTGAGGACAAAGACCCATCGATTGCAGCGGACGCCAACGTGCCATTTCCGCTAGAAGAGGCGGTCGCGCGGCCAAGCTGGGCAATATTGACTGTAGGCGCTGGGCTTGAGCTGGTCGACGACGTCGATGTCGATGTCGAGCTCGTAGTAGAGCTTGTCCGAGACGTAGTCGGAGGCGTCGTTGTCGTAGTAGTAGTAGTCCTGGATGTCGAGCTGGTCGTGGTAGTGGAAGTAGAAGTGCTGGAGGTCGAGGTTGACGAAGAGGACAAAGGAGACGACGAAGACGCTGACGAAGAAGAAGAAGCAGAAGACATCGACGAGGTAGACGAAGAAAGGGAGGACGATGAATTTGATGCCGGTGATGTACTGCTAGTCGGCCCGCTTGATGTGCTAGTATTTGTTGACGCAGACGATGCTGTATTCGTGACCGAGACGCTAAAGGTGTTTGTTGCGTTCATAGCAGACGTTGTGCTCGAATTGGCCAAAGTCTGTGATGCAAGAGTGCCCGAAGTCATGGAGAAGGAAGTTGAAGCTGGTGTGCTCGTGCTTGCTATACTGATATTGGTACTGCTAGATGGTAAGGAGGTGGTTGCTGTTGTATTGCTTGCCGCAGCTAGGGTGCTCGAATTGCTAGCCGAGGCCGAATTTGTTGGCAAAGCGGAGGACGTATTTGAAGTTGTCGCCAATGTGGTGGCAAGCGTAGTCGTGTTCAGGTCTGTTGCATTTCCTGTAGCAGTAGCTGATATTGTAGCCGTGCCGCTGACCATCGTAGTGTTGCTCGGCAGGATAGTGGCATTGACTGTGCCTGTCGGCACACTTGTGGTGTCATTGAGCAGGGTGGTGGTCGTATTCAACGCCGTGCCAGTGGGCAGACTCGTAGTGGTGTTCAGCATAGTGGTGGTATTATTTGACGCCGTCTGACTTGCAGATGCTGTTGTACTATTTGCTAACGATGTAGCCGTTGCGTTGGCTCCCAAGACGGTAGTCATCGTGCCGGTGATCTCCATTGTCTGGGCTGCGGTGCTATTGACAGTTGCAGTCGCAATGACGGTCGTGGAATTGACAGGCGCGGTGGCATTGATGCTAGATATCCGGTTGCCACGCGGCTCAGCCTTCGCAGCGAACGCCTAATGATGGGAAACGTGCTTACAGAGTATCATTTGATACGAAACTGCCGTAGACGACCAATTCGCTCAAACCAGCATTCAGCGTGCTTCCGGAAACACTATCGATCGTAAATCGCAGCGATCTTGCCGCAATGTTGCCAGGCATCGGAATATTCGTCAAAGATCCATCATTCGCAAGAGCGCCAACACCCAGTGTCTCGCCTTCGCTGAAGGTGATTGTAGCTCCAAGAATTTGATCCTAATTCAAGACGATGATCAGTGAGAATTCCCGCGATGGCCTAGGGCAGACCCACATTTGGATTTGGCCGATCCGCAGCTGAGATGCCAGTAATGGAGACGGCAGATGGCCAGGAGAGTTGCAACCAAGCACCCTGTCTCTGGCCATTCGAGGCCCACTCCTGCTGATAATTGCCGCCTGAATCCGTGTAGCCTCCGAGAGCGCCATCGATGGCCTTGTCGGCACCCTGTCCGTCACCTGAAGAGCTTGCCGTCGCCGAAGCTTGGAGAGCTATGTCGTTGTAAAACGGTCCGGTAGAACCGCCACTTGGTGTGGTGTCATTGGTGCCCGAACCTCCTCCTATGGGAGTTCCAGTAGAGTTGGTGGTGTTGCTCGGGGTAGTCAGGCTTGAACCAAACACGGCAATCTCTGCCAGTCCAACATTGCGCGTGGTGGAGCTGACCGAGTTTACGGTGAAGCGCAGTCGTGTAATCGTGTGATTGCCGAGATTCACGCTCAGCCCTACCCCACCGTTGTCCAATTGTCCTACGCCAAAGCTTGAACCGTCGCTGAGACTTAGTGTACCGCTCAAAATTTGATCCTTAAGAAATCAAAATCGTGCGTCAACCCCGGTCAAGAAGCAATCAAGGTCGAAAACGTCGCGGCTTACATCGATGTTGACGCGGTCGTACAGCACGACCGAGCTGACTTGTGTAAGCTGCGGCCAGTCCAGCTGAAGCCAAGCTCCGGCACCCTGGCCATTGGAAGACCACTCCTTTGATGCATCTCCACCGCTTGGCAGGTAACCGCCCACCACGGAATCGATGGCTGCGCTTGGCGGCTGCCCCGAAGCAAAAGAACTAGCGGATGCGGTGGCGCCGAGAGCCAGGTCATTGCTCCATGAAGTGACCGGGGGCGGCGTAGGAGTGGATGAATTACCACTGCTGGTCTCGTTGCTAGAAGAACTGTTCAAGCTTCATTAGATTTTTAGAGATAATGAATAATTCAGGGATCAGCTAACCTGGCGTAAGCTCCTAAAACGACAAGCTCGCGTAGTCCAACATTCCTTGTGGAAGAAGAAACACCAGTAATGGTGAAGCGAAGCGTCGTGGTGGTGATCTGGCCAGGAAGGGAGACTGCGGTTGCAGAACCGTCTTGAACAAGAGCGCCTACGTTGACAGTAGAGCCATCGGTGAATGTAATCACTGCACTCGTGATTTGATCCTGGAGAGCGAGGTAGTGTCATGGAATCAGCTTTTTTCGCCACGAGCGACATATTCCCGAGCTCGAAATCATCGGCCGTACATCGACATTTGGCCTATCATAAGCGAGTATAGAGTTGATGATGATGGGATTCGGCCAGCTGAGCTGCAGCCAAGCACCAACACCTTCACCGTTGCTTGACCATTCTTGCGTATAGTCGCCTCCGTCGGGTGTGTATCCGCCTAATTGTGCATCAATGGCCTTTGCCGGACCCTGGTCTGGCGCTGAAGAGCTAGCCGATGCCAGTGCGAAAAGCGCAATGTCATTGGCCCAAGCGAACGAAGTGCCTGGTGATCCACCAGCTCCTGGTGTGGTCGAATTGGAACCATCGCCCGGAGTGGTGGTATTCGAAAGAACCCTCCCAATGACGGCAACCTCGGAGAGTCCAACATTTGCAGTTCGATAGCCAACCGAGCCGACTCGCACGTAGACTGAAGTGGTCGACACGTTACCAATTGGGATGGCGTACCCACCGCCACCGTTAGGGAGGTATCCAAAGGACAGTGCTTCTCCATCGCCGAGCACCACTGACCCAGAGGTGATTTGATCCTGTAAAAGCATACATGGTTCAGCGTTCGTCCAAAAAGGCAGCGAGATGCGGCATGGTGGAAGGAGAAATCCTCTCGACGTACATCTAGATTCGGACGATCGTACAAGACAATTGTTTCAACAGCAACCGGGAAATCCCAGTCGACTCTCCACCAAGCGCCTTGACCTTGCCTATTGCTGGACCATTCATCCGCATCGTTGCCTGTCCCGTCTGCCAGGTAACCGCCAATGACGCCATCATTAGCACCAGAGGGCGGTTGTCCGGTTGCGAAAGAGCTCGCAGATGCTGTGCCTAGCAAGGCAATGTCGTTTGCAGCTACATATGCGGGCGCTGTGGTGGTGTTGTACCGCTGCGCAGTCTGAGCGCTGACCTCGTACTGCCGATACAGCCAGGATGTCTCGGGACGGCCAGTCTGAGCGCAGTTGGCATAGCTCTGACATTCCAGATAGTCGTACGGCGTGTACTGGAAAAACATGTCTTCTTTGGCTTGATAGTCGGCATCGGAGGTGTTGCCAGTTGCGGGGAAGCCGGCTGTGTGTAGTTCGGCACAGAGGGGAAAGAACTCAGTGAATGCACTGCGATTCCGTCGGGCAAACAAATGCCCAGCTACGTACAGACTGGATAGCCCATGAATCCAATCAACGAAGAGCCCGGTGCTGCTGTTCCCGTGATCTCGGCGACGATGCGAGCGACAGTGAGGTGGTCTGTGTGATCTCCCGAGCCATAGTCGCTGAGAAAGTCTGTTGTGATTGTATTTGCAGGACTTGCCGTGCTTAGGACCTGACTGAGGGCAGATTTGAGGTTGCTCAGAGTGTAGGTGCCAGTGCCGTCGATGGCGGTCAGAGAGGCGATGTAGCCAAGGTAGAGATTGATGAGTGATGGGTAGCCTGTGTTTGAGAACCCCGAACCATCGACGTTTCCATCTGGCAAGCGCATGTAGATGTTCTGGATTCCCGTCTCGCCGCTCAGGGTTCGGAGGACGACTGTATGGCCGCCGAGAGTGATGCTGGACGTAGCTGGGAGTTGACGGAATGGAGGGAGATTGTTCATACGAAAACATACGCAACAAGCTCAGCGCGCAAGCTCTACTACTTGACGTGGAGAAGGACAGCCGCCACTCACTCCAGGTATTCGACACATTCAAGTAGGCGGCTTTGGCAGCTTCGTTGCCGTTTTCGCGGTCTCTTGCATAGCCCATGCCATTGCCAGCGTCGCCTGCGGTGACAAAGACGGTCAAGAGGCAGTCTGCCTTGAGGGGTCCAAAGATGTAGGGAGCCTGGAAGAGGAGGTCATCGTCTGCGTGTGCGACGATGGAGACTGTGCCGCCTTTGCAATTGATGCTCTGCGCCTGTGCAGACAGCCCGCTCGTCCAGAGGAGGACGAGGCAGACGAGGCCCGCCCATGAGCATCCTCGTGGTCCTGCCCACCCGCACCTGCGTGTGGCGACCATGGGGGTAAAGAAGTGCAAACGAGCGTGTCAGTGGAAGACAGAGAGGAAGCTCTGCACAATCCTGTCAGGAGTGTAATTGCATTTGCCGCCTCAGCACAGGCCGCAGCTGTCGGTGTCTCGTCTGTGACTCTTGTGGTACGCGCGCAGTGGCATGTCGCCACCGCCTTTCGAGTCGCGGCGAGGGCAGGTACATACCACAGGAGCAGTGATATGCCGTGATATGCCTGCATCCAGGCGCTGGTGCCTGCACTTTTTGTGGGACTGAACTGAACCCTGCCGAGCGCTTGTTTCTCTGATGCTTCCATGACCACTTGTTTCAGAGAATTTGCTTCCGAAGCGGGTCTCGGGTTGACCTGGGCTCTCTGGGCTTTGTAAATACTACGCAATGGCAGCACTCGTCATTTGTTCTCTTTACTGCGGACTTGCCAGTGTTTTTTGCAGCCTTTCCCAGGAAGCTGCTTGTGGCCTGCAATGTAGGTCAAACGCCGACTTCAAGTTGGCCTGGGCGAGGCATCTTGGGAAACGCAGAACAGCTGTGGTGCGGACAGCCTGGAGGCCAGGCTGTGGAAGTACTGTACACACACTAGCCAGTGAATGGATGGTTGGTGAGGTGAGCGAAGGGAGACGAGGCCTTGACGCGGAGTCGAGTGTCCAAGCGACCCCAATGGCCCATGCCATCCCTCACGTCTGCAGCCTGAAGTGGTTGGGTCTGCTGCTTACGCCTCCACCACTGACCATGCCGCTGGCACCGGCACTGGCACTCGTCGCAAAGCAGTCTGGGAGCCTCGTGTGCTATGACATGGCAGAGTGCCGCGTCTCGACTGCCCTCGCCTTGCACGTCGTGAATCGTGATCGACTGGCACGGCCTTGTGGAGCATACACACCTCTTGATGGAAGCAGACACGCAAGCAAGACACAACATAAGCCAACTGTATACTTCAATCCATGGCAAGAAAAGTCAAGCAAGGTCACAAGATTGATCCTCGACTTTGGCACTGGTTGGATTTATACGACACGTAGAGCACAAGCTAGACTATACTGCGACATACCGTGTCCGTTACGTAATACTGAAACATCTCTGCAATTTCATTTGAACCGACTCAATGCACATCTGTCGAGACTTGTCTCGAATGTCCCCCTCGGTTCCGCGCAAGACTGCTCAAATTGGTGTAACTCGACTGGCGTGACCGAAAAGCCGGTCTTTCCTCCTCTGGCGTCCTGCTCCGTGTCGGTGAAGAGCCGGTCATGAATAGCATTTCAGTGCCGGCGTTGCTTGTGGACGAGGGGTCCCATGCTGTCCCAGCCCCGACCTGGAGTGCAGTCGAGCTGACCCCGACGGGGACGGAAAGGTAGCCATCAGAGTCGCTGGCTGAAGTGTTGCTTCGGTGCAGGACTCTAGCAGACGACGAGCGAGGAAGGCCATTTGCTGCTGCAGCGGCGGCGGTACTGGGCGTCATGCGTAAAGCCCAGCCGGGAGACGTGGATCGCGCAGGTGGAGTAAAAGGCGCCGAGTTTGCAAAATCCGCCAGGCCGCTGCCAGACCGCTGAGGCATATCAACGTGCATGCTCGAATTTGCGGGTGAGGCAGACGTAGAATAGGGTAGTCGAGTGGAAGCAGAATTCGAGAAATTTTGCTGCTGCTGTTGGAAATGCATGCTTTTGGAAAGATTCGGCGAGGATGCAGAATGACGAAGCTTATTTGTCGACAGCCCTGGCTTCATGCGTAGACTATCCGTCGGCCGCGTCAGAGGAATGACCGGTTTGGAGGATGTACGATGGCTTGAGAAGGGGGCGATGCGCGATGCGAGCACTCTGAGAGGCAGGAGAGCACGCGATACAGTCGAGGACACCTTCCGAGGTGAAGCTGGGCTGCCAGGATCTGGAACTGGCCCGCCTTCTTCCATCGATACGAGGCCATAGTCGTCTCGCTGCGGCCTCGCTGATCCGAGGCTGAACCAGCTTCGCGGACGTTTCGAAGACCGCGAGCAATACCAGATCGCCAAAGCAAGCATGATGACACCCAGCAAGCCTACAAGACTGCTGTGCGTTTGTGCAGCGCCATAATAGCTTCCTAATCTGTGTAGCCAAGAGGAGCTTTTGTGGCCCGTCTTCCACTCAAAGACTGGTGTTCCAGCATCGTCATCGTGATCATGTGAAGGCGAATTTGCCGATTTTGGGATGCTATCTGTGACTTCGAGAACCATCCGGCCAAGCGTCCAGCTGACAGCGACGTTGTTGATCTGATCTACGCTCTGAAAGCTGGGCGGATGCTCTGCAAACCCTTTTTCCCCAGCTTTGAAGAGCGCATCTTCTGCGCCATTGGACCTGCCGCCCTCTCCGCCGCTGTCGAGGGTCAGCCGGGGCACACCGATGCCGTCGTGCAAGACATTGACGATCCAAGCTGCCTTGAAACATTGCATCTCTAGCCGGTGCAAATCTGGCGCCTTCTGCCCCGTCCGCCAGCGCGATCCCCCTTCTTTATGATCATCGATGATGCTCTGCCACCCTTGCGAGCAATAGTCCAAAGCACTGCGCTCAAACGTTGGGAAGTCGTACACCCCGCCGAGGGACCATATATCTTGAGTCGAGTACCAGTATTCCGAGATGCCGATGAAATGATTGACCTTGAAGTCAATGGGCGGCACGTGGACGCCCATCAGGCAGGGCTCGTCATGGCAGTCTTGATCGCTGTTGAGAAGGGGAGCAGCGTGCTGCATGCATGCACGAAAGTCGCCGGTGCCTTGGAAAGCGTAGCCTCTGTACCGAGCCTCTCGAAGGACGAGGTCTTTTGGGAGACAAGGGTCGGGGACAGTCTCGAGAATGCTCTCGTCATCAGTGGCGCTGGTGAGAGAAGAAGCAAGGTCTGGGCCGTTCTTGCGCTTGTACTCTGCGACCATTGCATCGACATAGCGCTCACGTGCCTGATTCGTGCCATAGCCGAGCCAGGTGGTGACAAAGACTGGGTGGTGGACGTCCATCCCATCGAGGAGGCGCAAGTTGACGCTGAGGAGATTGTCTGCGTGCTCGTGTCTGGCCTCAGTCGATGGCTCAAAGGCAATCTGCGTTGAAGCCCCGCCCATGTCGAGGAAGCCATATGTGCTAGAGTGGCGACCCTGTCCTTTATCGGCGAGTCCGTGGGCGTCGAAGCCGTCCATGAGGTAGTTGATGGCGACCCAGCCGTAGATTCCTTCTTCTTCGCCCGAGATGATGCGCACCTGCTCCTCGCAGTCTCGTATCCGGAAGGGCGTCTTTTGCTGAATGTAGGCGCAGGCTTTCAAGAGGACGGCGTTGCTCTTTTGCTCGGGGACGAGGCGCATCCCAGCAGTCGCCAGCACGTACACGGGCGTGTCTGCGAGCTGCGAGGGCGGTATTATCGACCTGGCGTGCGCAAAGAGCGGCTCGAGGTAGCTTTCCACGCCGTCTGGGTTGTCTGCGAGGGAGGAGAGGCCTGGTACGCACGACGGGGCGAAGAAACAAGGAAAGCAGCAGCAGCTTCAGCATCTATCCAGTCAGTGCATTGCATGCTTGAAGAAACACCGCAACACACCAGGCTCCACCTTGAGCGTCCAGCCGTCGCCCTCCTCGACGCCCTTTTCGACCTTTGGCAGGACCGCCGTCGAGTGGCCCCCAGCGAGGCGCAGCGAGCGCGCAGCATCGTGCGCAAGCCAGCTGTAGATCTGCAGGCGGCTGCCCGACGAGCCTGCGTCGACGACGATGCCCCAGCGGCGGTCGCGCTCCCACAGTGTCCCGCTCGAGCTGGGCGGCGCCCTCTTTGCCTGCTGCCGACTGCTGCTGCCTACAGGGCCAGGGCCTCCAGGCAAGCCAGGCAGCTCCTCACCGCCGCCCGCATCGTCTGGCCTCGTCATCAACGGCGGTGCTCATCCGCGCTGGCCTCGGTGTCGTGCTCTTGGTAGACAGCGAGGATTGGAGCAAGAGCAAGCTGGATGCTGAAGTTGGCTGATTATAGAGACGCAGAGGGTACCCATCGGGCAAGCTTGAGGACAATCGCATCCTGCTCTCGTCTCAGTAAACGCAGCTTGCAACTCGCACACACTCGCGTCGTGCAATCCCTTTTCGACTGTGACTAACGGTCGCGGCTATGCTGATGTCGAACACGGCAAGTCTGACCATGCAACGCAGAGCAAGCAACGGGACGGGGGATTTGGCCATGAACCTTGGCTCTTGTACATCGCGAAAGCGTCTGCTGGTCCGGCTTGCTGCCACCTCAGGTCTGGCCTCGTCCTGCTCGAGGCGCTGCATCGGTGTCGGACAAGCCCACGCGCAAAGACTGCGCAGCACGCGCACGGTAGCGACGACCCGCTCTCTCGTCTTGGACTGTGACTGACTGCGCTTGTGCGACCGTCGTGCGGCAAAGTGGCTTGCTGATCCCCCTCAACGCTGACCTCGACAACAGCAGACGCGCGCGACGCCTTCAGATCACGCGACGCTTGCATCCACATCCTCAGCATGTCGGCTACAGATCTCATTGGCGAGGAGATACAAGCATTTTGGTTAGGTTCAGTGTACGTCTTGGCACTTGACTTGCTGCCCTGCCTGTCTGTCTAGCTGACAGCTCGCTCGCTCGCTCGCGGCCCCCCCCCCCTCTCCTCCTCCTCCTCTTCGGCAGCCCCGCGTGCCCCGTCTGTCACGAGACCGACTACTTCAATCCTTATGCAGAAATTCCATGGCAAGCCTGTTATATAGATCATTGGAATACAAGGCATGCCGGCAGAAGCTTTCCACATCGACAGTCATATGGAAGTCTACCCTACGTTCCCGTGCCAGGGGACCGTCGATGGAGATACCTATCTGGCTTGTAGGTCACGGGTTCCTGAGATGCCACTCACTGAGAGGCACTAGACTGACGCTGGTCCTCACAAAAATTACAAATCTTCGTAACAATGTCCCAGATGCAATGTGCAAGGATGCCATCAATACCTCACGCCGTACGTTGCAACTACGCCTGAACAAGCCGCCCACTACCTCGAAAATCATATGCAGTACCGACACTGCGCTCCTCGGCGTATGCCCGTTGTCTTCCAACAAACACATGCAAGTCATAGTAGGCAGCCTCATTCAGGTCACAAAACCACCCGCATCGAACAGCCGTCTCGTAGGCATATCATCCCTTGCGACAGTGTCATTTGCAGTTTGGGAGCGACTGACACTTTTGTATCACGTTTGTATCTTAGATCAATGGACTGGACACACAGCCCAGCGGCGGAAGCGGAAGCCTGGCTACCTTGATCCCACGTGAGTGAAGAGATGACTGTGGTGACGGCAGAACGTCCTAGAGGAAAGTCAGCTAATTAACAAAACCAAACACAGGCTGCCAACGCAAAAGGCAAGAGAGCCCGAGACGGGACGACTTCAGAGAACACCACACAAGCCTGTCCCGCGAAAACCGGTCCACCAAACGGCAAGTACCGCCAATGCAAGCCATGCTCATTCTCCCACTCCCGCTCGGCCAGGGCCGAGCCCACCGTATTCAGGTGTCGCAGCTTCGCCGAACTTGCAGCCTCCAGAGCGGTAGGTACAACAATCTACTGCACTGTAGCCTGTTAGCTGAAATGATGGCACACCACAGTGCCATATCGCGTCACTCGAAGCAGTCTCTGGGGCAACAGGCTGGCTCGCCGCCCAAGCATCCCTCCCGGCGCCCAAGCCCAACACGATCCGAGTTGGAAAACGCCTACAAGTCTCCTCCGACGCCTCCTTCCCGGCCTACCTCGCGAGATCGCCCGCCTACTCCCCTGAAGCCCGGTAAAGAACGCACTCCCGGTCCACTGAACAAGCCTTTGCCGGCTCCGCCTAAGGCTACTGGCGGCTATTTCAGACCCCAAGAAGGCAGGGGCGCACATGATGCTACAGTCAAGAAAGACAGCGTCCAGTACAAAGAAGCTCTTGAAGCTTTGAATCTTGAACTTTATACGCATCCCGCTCGAGACACTGATCGCAGGTCATCAGAGTTTCCAAGGCCCATGACTAGAGATCCGACTCCAGATGCAATGCAGAAAAACACTGCGCGAAAGAGCGACCATAAGCCTCGAAAAGGCGATGAAAAGTGGTACCAACGAGCAAGGCCTCTCAGAAAGCCCTAGACAAGCGCTGCAATAAATGCCATGTACCCAGGACCTTCTCGAAAAGATACATCCGCCGGTGTGAAAGGCTTCTATAACGGTTCAAAATTTCAGTGGAATGTGAAACGCGCTTACTCAGCTTCCGAGGGTCTTCATCTCATGTTGAGCATCCATCTGCCAACGATGTAAGGATGTGAACTGTCCGAAGCAACACAAGCTCGCGTGAAGCTGGTCGAGGTCAACAAGCTTGCGCATATGAGCACACTGAATTTCGACTGTCGTCTGTCTATCAATCTACAGGCAATGTCAGTCTGCATTGAGCGCCTCGGCACCATTTGCAATTGTGCTAACAGAAAGAGCTTCACTGTGGCGAAAGCTGGAGTGCAATTTCGCCACATACGTGCGGCTGCTCGACCTGCTTCTTGCTTGCTCTGCTCTGCTCTGCGCTACAGCATATCGACGCAGCGTCTATACTAGACTCGCCGTACCATAGCAGACAGTCGCTCGGTGCACAGCGACCCCAGGCACACGCTGCCAGTGGCAAGGTGTGCAACGACAACGGAGGAGCGGCTGTCTCTCTGTCTTGCTCTGATCTGTCTGAGCTGCTCGAAGAGCTCGCTGCTCACTCACTTGCCCACTAATGCTGATTCTGGCAATTGTTACGCTGTCAAAGTCTGCTTCTTGCAACAAGTGCAAAGCTCGCTGCCAGTGATGGCGTGCGCCTCTGCCTTCTCCCCATTGACGCGAACACAGCAACGCTTGGCAGCACCAGGCCAGCAGGTGCTTTGTTCTGAAGCATCGTCGTCATCGCCATTGCCCAACCAGCGCACCTCCCACGCCGCTGCTCGCATTCGGCTCTGGTCCACCGCACGATGGCTCTGGTCACGCCGCTTGCAGAGAAGGGCAAGGCGGTCGACGGCAGCAGATGACTGACACTGGCATGCAGACATGCAGACTATGACTCTTCAAATGAACGCATACTGGCCGCCTCGCCGATACCACGTCCGGCACTGTGCACTCGCGTCGCGCAGTCTCTTTTCGCCACTGACCCCATGGCCAGTTGCGGCTATGCACATGTCCGACAAATTAGAAATCCGTCCAGCGCGCAGAGCGACTTGCAGGACGCACAACGCGGACATCTCTTGGCTCACCTCCACTCAAAGAGCCTTGGTCGGACGTGCTCTTTGCCAGCGCGATCCAATTCGCCGACGATAGCTTACAACCCACCTAGTGGTCGCCCAAGCTGAGCTCTCTGATATCCCGCTGACGAGATGATGGCACACGGTAAAGGCAAGAGCAGACGCAGTCGAGGCGACGCTGATCCAGATTTCTGGTTAGCTGCGTGAGCGAATACTGCTGTGGTGCCATTCACGCCTGCAATGCTCACTGTCTTGCTTTATGCGCGCGCAGTCGCACAGGGTGCAGCCTCTGTAGATACTTATTCGATCCAAGCGTCGAGTCATGGGGCGGCGAGTTTGTCGAGCACTGGAACAACGCTCATGCGGGCCGTCGACTGCCTGACCAAAGTCTTCTCTCAAGCCTTGTAATTCCATACGAGGTCCTAGGTGATAGGAACTTCAAGTATTTCTCGCCAGTGTAAGTCTGCACAGCACTTTCAAGGTTTTCTGCAAAGGGGAGATCGCTGATCTGCTATACCGCCTCCCCGGACAACAGATGCATGGTCGAAGGCTGCCACAGGTATCACCTGCCTTATGTGCAGGCGAGTTCAGAAAAAGCAGCTGAATATCTGACGAGCCACATGCGATCTCGGCACAGTTGGTCACCTAACCGACAGCCCATCGTCTCTGCCGCTTCGCCAGCGCGCGGTTCTTCAAACCCTCTTGGGGATCCCTATGGACATCATGCCACGCCCATACCTTCCGCCTATTCTCGTCCTACTACGCCTCAGCAGGTTCCGGAGTCTATGCAAGCGGACGTTAAGTCGCATCATCAAGATCGTAGGCCTTCGAGTCGACTTCATTCGTCGAGACGCGATACGGAAGGCATTCCTTCACTGACAGGAAAAATTGCGTTGGCCTCAGGAAGGCGATCATCGTCGTCGTCAGAAGCTGGGGTGAACATGACATCGTTCAGGCTGACCAGAAAATATTGGCATCGGTACGTCCAGCAATTTGTAGGCACTGCCTTGCACCCGCTGCTTACTGATGGCCGTACCGATCGCAGCGTGGACTGTCCTGGCTGTGACTATTCATTTGTGCCTCATCCCAATCAGCCAGACCGCCCCTCAAAAGACCTCGAGGTTCTTACTATGTTGCATGCTTTCGTACATCATTGGAATAGCGCCCACGCCGGCCGAGACGACACGCCGGAGAACTGCACATATCCGTTGACTAGGCTGTTTTTGGTTGCCGACAAGCACAATCCGATTTTAAGGAGGCTTGCTATAGCGTAAGTTGCGTTAGAAATCTCAAATAAGGGCAGTCTCCCTTTCAACACCATAAGCACACGCTGATGCGACCTGCTTTTCTCCAAATCAGCGTATATAAATGGGATCCATCCTTCTATGAGCTCATTGCAGGTGACACAGAAGAGGCTATCCAATCGTGTATGAAAACCTATGGCCTCAACCCGTGTAAGTATCAGCCTGGCCTCTTCCGGGACATCCACCTCGGATTTGACTGATGCTGAGCTCTGATTCGCATATACAGCTATCTTGCCAGGGACGTTCCGCCCGCACTCCCCTCCGGCCGAGTCTGAATCTGGACGTCCTACCCGTACACCAACACCTCGAAAGTCCATGGCCGGGCCTCACAGCATGCAAAGACAACACCGACAAGCCCCGGTCCGACGCGTGACCTCGGCAGAGTTTGCTCAAATGCCTGACTATTCGAGTTCCACAGCTTCTACTCCTGTATCAAGCGGTGAAGACGGTCGCAACTCACGCTTCAACGCCTCCCCTCCCCGTCTGAGCGGATCACCACAGCAACGAAATGTCTCTCCGCTCGCCGGCCACGCACATTCCGGCAGCAGTCCGGCCACTGGGTTTCAGCAGATCGTACAGAAGCCTCCAGAGTTGGCGCATCTAGAAGATGCAAAAGGTTATCGGCCGAAATCGTCAGATGCATGGCACGTGGGTGGGGGAAGCCCGTCGCTGCGGCCTAGACAAGCGGATAGCCCATCTCCGACAGCAGAAGCAGCTGCACAATTGGAGTCAATGCGGTACAACAGAAGCAATGTAGCGCCGCAAGGACGGCGCCACGCAGACGTATCTCCATTTCCATCACCTCAACGATTGCCGCCGCAACAATACCATCAGCCAATCGCACGCGGCTCATTCAGCTCATATAATCATGACACCTTTCCGTCTTCGCGGGAGGCAATACCTCTGGTACATGCATTTGGCTTGGGCGCGAGTCTTGCAAGCGGCGTACACTCAGGCAGCACTCGCACATCTCTATTGTCGAATAGAAATGATGGCGAAACCGGAAGCTTCAGAAACGCTTCAACCAGGGACCTTCATTCCGTTTATTCTGAACTGTCAAAAGCTACCCCTGACAGACTTGCGCTGTCTCGTTCACAAATCGCTGCTAAACAGGCGCGGTATGGTCCACCTTCAGCACCGGCCGTGATTCGAGCCGACAATCGAAGCCCCCGGAGCAAGGCTGGCAAATGGAGCGTGGATCCTGGACGTGTACCGCCTCGCACGAGCTCGCTCGGTAAGACCACGATACATCCTCAGGCGCCTCTGACATATCACAGGAGCTCTACCCAGCCCGAAAACCGGTATCTGCCGCCACAGGCACAAGGACCATACCAACAGCAAGGTTCGTTCAATCTACAAGACAAGGGTTTAGACAGGTCTCCAAGAGGAGCTGCACAGCAAATGGAAATCAGATCCTCTGCCAAGGCTCCTACTGCTATTATTGGTGCTGCTGGAAAGAACTACGCGTCAGCAAGCGATGAGATGCCGCACTGGAATGACACTGGTTCAAACAGAAGCCTCGCACGAGCTTCATACGTGTCTCTCACGTCAGCTGAACGGCAGAATTTGAATGACGAAAGAGGATCAGCACTGCGGTCACACGATCAACCGCTTTCGCAGTTGCAGGGTAAGACGGCATTTCCTAACCTGAGCGGTGTAGCAGCTGGCCCAATGGGCCAGCGACCTTCTGTCCAGCGCAACGTACCTGAAGGTCCACGTCCGCTTTCATCTTCATCTTCTTTCGCCTCTGTACCTCCTGGTCATCATCGCCCGAACCAGTCTCGTTCTTCTCTCTATCAAGACCCCAGAGATGAACGCTATCGTGAGGCCCAGAGGGCAAAGACGAGCCATGGTGGACGAGACAGAGGTTACACGGGCTTTGGAGGAAAACGAGACGAGGCTACAGTCAACAATCGCTTTTTGCAGCCGCGAAGGACGGGAATTGTGCGCAATGCGCTCAGAAGTTTGTTTCACAGAGCGTCTCGTGACAAGTGGAGATCCTATCGCGTGCGGTGAGGAGGTAGATGAATTCACTTGCATTAGTCTATTGTATTACCGGAACATTAGACTTGGCTATTAATGATACACGGCGACGGTAATGCTGCAAAATCTGTGAAAGCCCTAGCACTAGAGGAAGTGTCAAAGCAAGCACATCAGGATACTGTCGTCGAATGAGAAATGGGTAGAGCAGTGGAAGAGAGATAGAGAGAGGATGAAGGGCGTGTAACAGCGGATTGTATTGGTTATTGTGCCTCTACAGGCAAATGTCAGTCTCCATTGAGCGCCTCAACTCCACTTGCAACTGTGCTAACAGAAAGAGCTTCACTTTGGCGAAAGCCGGAGTGCAATTTCGCCACCACGGCTGCTCGACCTGCTTCTTGCTTGCTCTGCTCTACGCTACTCTCGTCGCGCGCACCAGCGCAGCATACTGACGCACCGTCTGTACTGCACTCCGCGCATCATAGCAGACAGTCGGTCCGGAGCACGGCGACCCCACGCGCGCTGCCCGTGGCAAGGCGTGCAACGACAACGCAGGAGCGGCTGTGCAGAGCAGCAAGCTGCTCGAGCTAACAACACCAGACGTCTCTCTGACTTGCTCTGACCTGTCTGAGCTGCTGGAAGAGCTCGCTGCTCACTAGGTTTGCCTACTAACGCTGAGTCTGCCAGTTGTTACAGCCTACATCAGACATCAAGGGCTCCTCAAACGCAAAGTCCATTGGCACAGCACGCATCAAAATCGAACGGCATTGTGCTCGCAAACCACCAGCTTCAATCCAAATTGCAGGCTTGCGAGCAAGTTCGGGGATCAGTCCGGGAACATCAGTTCTTCGAGAGTGCCACTTCTGCCTCCACCGATAATGGCCATTTCTGGGTTCTGGAAGTCCTTTCGGTGCGTGAATACTGGCATGCGCGGATGTGGACCGATTCAAGTGAACGTCAAGCTGACTCTGCTCTGCTGATTTGGATCTGCCTCGTGAAAGAACTGTACAATGTCCCGCCTGCGTCAGCCAAGACGTCTTCAAAGACAACGAGGATGACTTTGGACCGATTTGGCAAGTACAATTTATCCGACATTGGAACGAGCATCATGCTGGCAGGAAGGTCTCCAACGTGAGGAGAGCCTCTCTGCTGCCTTACGATTTTGAAGGGCATTGCGACCAGGGCCTCTATATTTCGGACTTGTGCGTCGGTATACATGTCTAGGGGACTGAACTTGAAAAGACGAAAAGTGTACTAATGAGCTTTAAATCCTCTGCTGTCAGGTGCGACGCTCCCTTTTGCACCTATCTCGACCATCCCTTCTTCGGCTGGAATATGCAACAGGCAAACGAAACCCGCAACAAACACATGGAGGAGCACTCGGAAAAGATTAAAACTCCTCGACCGCCGTCCGAATATTCCATAGACTTTGACGAGGAACGGTTTCGAGCGAGTCTAGCAGCAAGGAAGCGCCAATTCAAAATGACGAGGGAGGAGCATCACGCGGCTCCTCCTGACTTTTACAAACACGCTGCGACTCCGTCAAGAGCATCGAGTTGGGCTTCAGTATCTGAAGTAAGTCAACGTCGATCTTCTGAATATAGCCCTGCCTCTTCTGCTCGGCACTCGCAAGACAGTCTGCGAGCCAGCTCAGCGCTGGCCATTGGCCAGCCTGGAACCGCACGTAGCTCAGTCAGCTCATATGATAATGACATACAAATGCTATGGGACATCGATTGGATTCAGTAAGCAGATCACTCCTAGGCAGATGATCAATGTTCGGCTCAGATGACTTTCTTTCCCTCTCCTCTTCTGCCTGGGCAACCGTTCAAATACACTACAGCCCAAGGTGTCCCTTGGACAGCTGTCGGCTTTCGCTCTCTCATGCACAGTCGTACCCTGCCAGTACAAACGTTCGATGGTACTTTGCCAGTACAAGCGTTCGAGGCACTATTCGAGCCTTTATACGCCACTGGAACCAGCATGGTAGGATGAAAGCAGTAATTGGGTGCGTTCGTAATAGATACTCAGACTTAGAGCAGCACATTGCGGCAGCTTTACTCTGAAACCTGTTCGGGATGGCAGACAAAGCTAACGCATAACGATATGGCTTGTACACACTTTGGTGAATACAACAGGAAAGCCAACGACGACAAGTACCAAGTGACAGCTGGTCCACAGAACCAGATCATTGTAGAATTCAGCAATTCTTGCATCCTCAAGACCTTTCCGTCGGCAACGCCTTTGGTACATGCATTTGGCTTGGGCGCGAGTCGTGCAAGCAGCCAACACTCAGCCAGCACTCGCACATCTCTATTGTCGAATACAAGTGATGGCGAAACCGGAAGCCCCAGAAACGCTTCAACCAGGGACCTTCATTCCGTTTATTCTAAATTGCCAAAAGCTTCCCCTGACAGACTTCCGCTGTCTCGTTCACAAATCGCTGCTAGACAGGCGCGGTATGGTCCACCTTCAGCACCGGCCGTGATTCGAGCCGACAATCGAAGCCCTCCGAGCAAGGTTGGCAAATGGAGCGTGGATCCTGGACGTGTACCGCCTCGCACGAGCTCGCTCGGTAAGACGACGATCAATACTCAGGCGCTTCTGACAGACCGCAGGAGCTCTATCCAGCTTGGAAACCGGTATGTGCCGCTCTCGGCACAAGGATCATACCAACAGCAAGGTCCGTTTCATTCACAAGATGGCCCCTTCTACAGACCTTCCCAAGGAGCTGCACAGCAAATGGAAACCAGACTCATGGCCAAGGCTCCTACTGCTTTTGTCAGTGCTGCTGGAAAGAATTATGTGTCAGCGAGCGAGAAGATGCGGGACTCGAGTGACACTGGTTCAGACAGAAGCCTCTCACGAGCTTCATACGTGTCTCTCACGTCAGCTGAACGGCAGATTTTGAATAACGAAAGAGAACCAGCACTGCGGTCACACAATGAAGCGCTTTCGCAGTTGCAGGGTAAGACGGCATTTCCTAACTTGAGCGGTGTAGCAGCTGGCCCAATGGGCCAGCGACCTTCTGTCCAGCACGACGTACCTGAAGGTCCACGCCCACTTTCATCTTCATCCTCTTTCGCGCCTGTACCTCCTCGACAACATCGCCCGAATCAGTCTCGTTCCTCTCTCTATCAAGACCCCAGAGATGAACGCTATCGTGAGGCCCAGAGGGCAAAGACGAGCCATGGTGGACGAGACAGAGGTTACACGGGCTTTGGAGGGAAACGAGACGAGGCTACAGTCAACAATCGCTTCTTGCAGCCGCGAAGGACGGGAATTGTGCGCAATGCGCTCAGAAGTTTGTTTCACAGAACGGCTCGTGACAAGTGGAGATCCTACCGCGGGCGGTGAGGAGGTAGATGAATTCACTTGCATTAGTCCATTGTATTACCGGAATATCAGACTTGGCTATTAATGATACACGGCGACGGCAGTGCTGTAAAATCTGAGAAAACCCTAGCACTAGAAGAAGGTTTAAAGCAAGGTAATCAGGATACTGCCGTCGAAAGAGATATGGGTAGAGCAGTGAAAGAGAGATGGAGAGAAGAGGAAGGGAGTGTGATAGCGTGTTGTATTGGTTATCGCGTACATCTCAGGATTTTCAGTGTGTTTGGACAAAAAGTCGCCATCCGACGGTCCCTTTTTCAAAGGCCGCGTCCGCAAGACTAATCGATTTTATTTTGTATTGTTCTCATCGTTGTGTGCGTGCGTGTGTGTAGTCATGGAGGAGGGAGTGGTTTATTCGATGGAGACGCAGCAACTCACCATTCTTGCGAGGATTAACAAGTCCCGCCCCAGATGTCGCTTGGTCTCCGTTCTTGCTGTCAGGGATGGCCAGGGCGCCAGTGCATGCAATGACATCGCCGTGCGTGCTCCATGCTGCAGTCTGTCGCCTGTTCTGGTCAATGCAGAGTCAAGCCGTGCTCGCTACAGAATTCGCGAGTCCCGGTCGTGTCCGATCAACCGCGCAGAGCAAGGCGGCACTGCGAATGTAGCACGCTGGACAGCTCTGACTGGACACATACATATACATATATACCATACATATACCACACCACACCATGCAACTCGCCGCCGCCCGCAGCTGCCGCGGACTCAAGCTCGCCCAGCAGGCCAGCCGCCGGGCAGCCTCGAGCTCGACAGGCTCGACAGAGCAGGCAGCCGCAAAGGCAAAGGACGGCGCACAGGCTGCTGCAGACAGCGCAAAGCAGGGTGCTGAGAGGGCAAAAGAGGGCGCACAGTCAGCAGCGGACAGCGCCAGGCGGTACGCAGACGCCGCAGCGCAGCAGGGACAGCAGGTCCTTGGGCGAGTCCAGGAGAGAGTCGGCGGATTGCTGGGGTGTGAGTGGATGCGCGTAGTGTGCGTGGTTTGATCTTGTTAGCTGACCCACGCGCTGCGCCCGTGTCTGTAGCCTACCGCGAACCCGTCGTCTACAATCTCGCAGTCGTCCGCGAGATTGGAAAGCAAGTCTACATTGCAGAAAAGCTAGCACCCCCGACCAATGTCGCAGCCATTCGAGGTGCTTTCGAAGAGTCGTACAGGCGCGCAGCTGATCCCAGCTGGTGGAGGACGATCCTCGAGAATGGAGACTGGAAGAAGATTGCTCTGTATGCCGCAGAAGCTTATGGCATCTTTTCTATCGGAGAGATGATTGGAAGGCGGTGAGTGAGCAGCGAGCGATCTACAATGTCAATGTCTCACGTCTGATCCCACAGACACATCGTCGGATACAAGAAGCCAGACCTCGGAGACGCAGCCGCCGCTCATCACTAGAATGCTCGTACGCGATGAATGGGCAGGAATGGACCCTTTCCGAGTCCATCAAAGCTGCCTTGAGCAGGACTGGCAAGAGCAGCGGGATCTCTCTTACCTTGGATCCTCCCCCATCCCTTCTCACTCCTCAATCCTCTTCTTACCCCAAAAATCCAGCTTTGTATTTCCAGAAAGGCATAGCTGGACATGTACGCCATAGATGATGCCAGGTTCATCAATTTCTCTTTTCTTTGCTTCTGGTTCGCCCCTAACATGGGCAATCCGGCGTTCACGGAATCCCTCCACTGACAATGGCTAGTAGACCAGCTGGACCCTTCTCCAAATAGCTAGGCGCTTCCTCCTTCTTGATTTATCTACACGCCCATTTCATGCAAACGTCTCCCACAACCTATCCGCGACTCTAAATCCAACACTTTTTCCAATCTGCTCTACGAAATCAAGCTCCAAGCTAGTCGAGCATTTCAGTTTGATTCCTTCAAGCCTGTCGAATGGCGAAAGAGAGACGGTTGCAGTCGCTGTTGCTGCTGTTGATGTTTGCGCGGACGCTGGTAAAGCGCTCGCAGCGATGCTAGTCGAAGTACGCAATAAGAGGCGCAAATTCGTAAGAGTTGCAATCTGGATGCGTCAACGAAGAAGATCGCAACAAAGTGTCGGCGTTGTCATCAGCAATTGTCTCCACACGTCGGAATGCATCAAGAGTAAAACGTCAAAAATGAGAGAAAGCCCACCTCGCGCAATACATCCGGACTTTTGGCCAATTTCCGCAATTCAACAGGCAGAATAGTCTCTGTAATAGCGACCAGTCTTTCTACCGGAAAAGGTTTCGGGCCCAATAAGCGTTGCGGGACCATTGTGTCCTTTTTCCTGATTGGCCCTGCCAAGCTATCATTTCCAGTCGAGGCGGCACCGCGCTTGACTGGAGTTTTCCGAGTCGCTCCACCTCTCTTTTTACGTTTTGAAAGAGTGAGATCGTCTTCTGATGTTGCTAGCATTTGTACATCTTTCTTGGATGGATTGGAAGAAGCTAGAAACGCAGCGATGAGGAGATAGCGTGCCAAAAGGGACAGAGAGCCCGCCAGCGTGATAGAGGACCCAGCACCATCGAGTAGGAGACCGTTTGCATTTGTAACGCGCTTAGTAGGCGACAATAGTCCTCCTGGCGAATATGCCAACGAAGGGGATGCCACTTTTCCTGCCGTCGCATAAAACGCAGCCGCACCCGCAGCAGCAGACGTCGATTTCGTGGGCGTGCTCTGTTGCATGCCATTGACTCGGTGCTGCCGCGCATTCTTACTGCTGGCAGATGCTTGCGTGCTGCTTTCGGCTGGCTCGACTGTCTCGGCGGGACGCAACAAAGGCCGAAGTTCGCCTAGTCCTTCGATCTCTTGCGAGAGCGCATTCTTGCACAGCGCAACGAGGCGACTGATGTCGGTTGCCTCGACTACAATATCGTTTTTGCCATCAGCTCATCCACTTCGTGCACAAGGATTGAACAGCATTAAAGGCCAAGCTCACCAGCTCCCATCTCCACCGGTCGCTTCCACTCTGGCCAAAGCTTTTCCACGAGCCATATATAGTCCGCCAGCTCGTCGCCTAGGTATGGCTCGTACGTCTGATGCACGAGATCGACGAGCGCAGATAGCAGAGAGGCTTCTTTGTCTGCAGAGAGGGACGAAGAAGAAGGTCGGTCTTGGCTCGCCCATTTGCATTGGATGTATCGTTGCATATCTGTGACCGTCCGCACTTATTTTATTATACGTTGTAAATGTTCGAAGAAGGGAACGCGTCTCACCTTGCTTCTTCAGCGCGGGAAACTCAAGCACTAGCGCTGGCTCCGTTGCTCCTCGCGATGGTCTCAGGAGCAGCCACTCGGACGAAGACACGAGGATGGGGATAATTGGTTTGCCAGTCTGTAGTGTGCCAGACGATAGAAGTGCTTGTCAGTCCAAGCATGCTGGCGGACAATGCGGGCGACATTCATGACACGCACCAGCTCGCCTAGCCGCATGAAGCTGGCTAGCAGAGTCCCCTCGTTGTGTCCAGCAGGCAAACTCTCAAGTGCAGGCAGGCGATCTGCATTCATGAGAATGATGAAGCGGGGTCTTGGTTGGTCCTCTGTACCGTCATCATCCCGCGCCATGTCATTGTCGTCTTGTGAATTGTCCTGCTCGCGACTACCAAGGCCAAAGACGAGCTTGAGACCTTCTATGAATGCCGAAAGCGATTCATCTTTGCGGTCCACGATGCCTCCTTTTGCCTGATTAGACGTTGGAATGTCGCGTGCTGCGTTATAATCCCACTCTACGCGCCATTGCGGCTGTCCTTGTGCAAGAGTACTGTTCTCGACGATGAAATACCCGCGCTGCCGTCCGTCCCAGTTGAGGACGCCTTGAAGGGCGTCGTCCCAGGTGCCGGTTCCCCATCCAGCCAGAGCGTTCAATACACGTCCATAGAGCGCCTTTGTGGATGCGAGTTCAGCGCAGTCGACCACGACAGCTTGCGGCAGGACATGCTGGACCCTCGGGCGCGTCGTGGCGTCATGATGCTGCGCGAGTCCTCGATGCCACGCAGAAGGGAGACCAGCAAACGAGTCGAGGTGCGCTATTAGGCTCGAAATGACCTCTTGGAGCAGGCCTGCGTTGGCGATGGCGTGGATGAAGGCGCTTCGAGGCGGATAGGGCGACTCGAGGATGGCGCGCAGAGTGGCCGTGAACTCGCTCAAGCTGGGCAGGTCTGGCAGCGGCTGACCCGCAGCGCGGCCATTCTGCATCGACCCTGGACCAATGCAGTGACCCTATGAAGCTGTGCTTGTCGTCGCTGCTGTCGTTGTTCGGTGTCTGCAAGAGATGCACTTGTTCGCGACTGCATCGATTACGTCCGTGTAGATAGAAGAGAGCGTGCTGCACTGCTTGCTCGCTCTTTGCTTCTTTCCATAGCGAGGTGTGAGAAGCACGCATCCAGACTCACATCCAAGCACAACCAACATCACGCCGTGCATGCTCGCACGCCTGGTCAGACGCGCATTCGGGTCATCCTCAGCAGCCACAATGTCGGGACAGGTCCCCAGTCCAGCGCCGACCTACGTCTACAAGATCCTCGAGACGGCAAAGACGAACCCGATATACCTGTTCCCTGTGCCAGTGCCAGCGTGAGTGCCTATCTCTGCCGCTGTGACCGACGTCTGACGGCCTCGCCACCCTGACGTTTGCATCGTCATCCATCCAGCTCACACCGCTTCAGGGTGCGCAAATGAAAGTACTAACCTCTCTCTGTATCAAGAGCTTAGACACCTCTCTTAAATTTCAGGACACGCCCCTCGACGAGAAAGACGGCTTCGTGCACATGTCCACCTCGAAGCAGGTCCCTGACACACTCAAGCGGTTCTTTGCAGACCACGACGAGGTCGTCTTGCTGCGAATGGACTATAAGCGCCTCTCGTCTTGGAAGGACGTACGCTGGGAATCAACTTCCTCTGGACAGACTTTCCCGCATCTGTATGGGTACGGAATCGAGGGTGAGATGCTAGACTCTTTCAAAGAGGTCAAGCGAGGTCAGGATGGAGAGAAGCTCGCTGGATGGGACGAGGCGCTGGCACAGCTCGAGAGGGAGGGCTGGCTCGCATACTAGGGACGGGCCTCGAGAAGAGGGAACGACTCGCGCGCGCAAGATACACGATCACAAGGCCGCGTCTTTCATGCAAAAAACGATTAGCAATAGGATCATCTGCAAATGCCCGTCAGTTTCGTGCAACACTGCATTCCAGGTTGACCTTTCAGATTTCGCTCCGTTGCCTCTCTTCCCCCACTGTCCATTCTGCGCAGGCTATGCGGCTATGCTTACAACGACTCGAGGACTGCTTCTACGAATGCACTGAGTGATTCCCTGATACTCCCCGCCACTTGAAAGAATTGGCTGGCCCGTTGTAATGTTTCCCCTTTTTCCACACGTACTGATCATAGGCTTTTTGTGTGTGTGTATGCGATGATAATGATGCTTCTAAATGCCCAGGCCTTGTCGCGTTGCCTTGACAAGAACCCAATCTGCGGTATCGCCCGAAATGTCCCACATTCCCGTACCCGCCAAGCCTTGACTGCGTGCGAACTCTGCCTTCTTCTTCAAGCTAGGCGGGTCATCGTACGTGACGACGGTAGAACGAGCTTGATCGTAGACAAAAGGTGTAGAAGAGCAGCTGTCCACTACGCGAGTGTAGCCATGTCGACCATCGTAGATCCCAGATGAGCTGAGACTGAGAACATGGTTTGAGATGAGCTGGTTGAACTGAATCTGCGAGCCTTTGAACTGATCAATGTCGCCGAAATCGCGCTTTGCAAGTGCGTTATCGCGCTGTTCGAGGCTTGAGACGGAATTATCTCCTCCGAGGTGAGGGAACAAGTTGCCTTGATTCATCTGTGCGCGCGCATTCGCAGCGATCCTACGAGCGTCCATCGCCTCCATGTGTGCGTCGCGTTCCGACCGCTTGCTGATGAGCTTGGTAGCTTTCGAGTCCGAGACGTAGCCGTACGAAGGCAAGCCGAGCATGAGCTTGTTAGCTGGCATGCCTGCTTTCTTCCATACGCCAATGGCAGCAACAGCATTTGCCTCTGGTTGCCATGATCCTGCGCAAGCTGCGTATGGCGCATTTGGACCAGGGTTGGCAGATGCTCCCCAAATGTCGTAATTCATGATGAGGACATGGTCGATTTCCTTGGCGTACGGCGCAAGGTCCTTGATTCCTTGACCGTTTTGATCGACCCAGACGTTGGTAGCCATTGCGAGAGAGATGATCTTTCCACTTCCAAATTTGCGTCGGAGAACTTGGAGGAAGAGCAGCAGGTTTGCAGAGTCGTTGCCATTGATAGTGTTGCCAGGTGCGCCTGCTTGGCCGGGATACTCCCAATCGAGGTCGACGCCATCTGCATTGTACTCGTTGACCATGGCTAGGATGTTGTTGGCAAACGTTTCACGACTGTCTGCTGTGCGGACTGCCTCGCTGAAATGGGCGGAACCAGTCCAGCCGCCAATCGTGATGCAGACTTTGGAGCCATGCTTGTGGCCATTTGCGACGAGGCGTTTCAAGAGGTCGACAGAGTTCCATTGCGTCCAGTAGAGAGTGTGGTCGGCGGCGGGAATGGCAAAGGCTGTACGCGCATAAAGAGGTTTCAGAGTTCAGCTGGTTTGCATTAGATGATTGTGATTCGAGAGCGAGATGACCCACAAAAGTAGAGAATGTCAAAGAGAGAATAGTCTACGTTTTCAGGAGGGATCTGGGAGCCTGTCCAATCAGGATAGTAGACTGCATTGATGTGTTTCTTGACTGCTGGCTGGGTAGCAGTTGGCTTTGCGGAAGTGGATGTCGTCTTCTTGGTGGTGGTGGTGGTTGGTTTGGTCGAAGTCGTCTGGGTGGTGGTGCGGGTGGTGGTCGTTGCCCGGACGACGGTAGTGGAAAAGTTCTTTGTAGTAGTGGTGGTAGCGACAGTCTTTGGCTTGTCCTTTGTCGCTACATAGGTGGTCGAGTAGGTCGTCGTTGTGCGAGTCTTTGTGGTGGCGCCAGCGCGAGACGAGGCCAATGGCTGGCGCGAGGCGACGGTCAGTGCGGATCCACGTCCCTGTGCGAGGTTGATGCCGCGCTGTTGTGCGAGCTGTGGTGCTGGAGCAGACCAGACGGGCGCGACGAGTGCGAGCCAGAGCAGGGCGGCCAGCGTCGAGGTGGCGTGGCGCATGGTGAAGAGGTGTGTGGTATAAAGAGTGGATGACAGCTGCTATCAAAGCACCGTGCGTGTGTGCTGTAATGAGTGAAATGGAGTGCGTCGAGCTTGCTTGTGCTGTCGGTCCCCTCCTGCTGTCCTTTTGCTGGTTGTCTTGCCCTGCAGGACCAAGCAGCTTCAAGGACAGAAGGTGCCAATTGTGTGAGGCGCGTGTGTGAGTGAGCGAGAGTGGTGAGGAGAGAGAGAGGCACTATGCACCAGTCAAGCGCATTAGAGGGACTGCGTGGATGCGCACTCCAGCCTTGCTGCTGTGCCCGCCTGCTCGCTGTCTTTGGCCCTTGCTTGTCGCGTCCAGATGGCGGGCAGTGGCGCTTGACAGCTTTGGGAGGACACTGTATGTATGATGAAAGAGTGTGGTGGGCGAGTTGGTTCCAAGAACAAAAGAGTGTGTAAACGTGTTGGTGTGCTGCTGTCCAAGCTTCCTGTCTCGCTGTCTCGTCTTCCTGTCCAGCTGCCTCAAACAGTCCTGCTGATGTGGAATGGGCAAGTTTGGCTTTCAAGTCCAGCTTGTTGATGTTGGCTCTGCGTCCAGCGCGGGGGAAAACGTCTTTGTTGACTCTGTCGTGCTCCCTTGTGAATGCCTCGTCTCCCTCGGATGCCTGCCTCTTCACCAAGGCAATGAAGGCATGCCCAGCATTATTCCAGGCATTCCACACCCAATTTCTCGCCAAAGAAGCAGATCTCTGGCTTAGTTCTGAGATGGCATGCAGCAGTGCTCTGTGTGTGCTTTGCTTGCGCTCCTCTTTGTGCCTCTCTCTCTCCAGCCGGCCCTCCCTGCGCAGAAGATGGCGCGTCAATATTTCTAACGCCACCAAAAAGCAGGCGCGTCTATTGATTGCCAAATTAGGACAGCTCAGCGTTACAGAGGTTAGAGTACCGAACTGAGTCGAGCTTGGGTATGAATTATAGCAAATAGTCAACCCGAATGTGCCTGACTCGAGAACTGAGACACGCTCAACGACTTCGATGGCATGACTTACAGGCCTAGGGCCTTTCGGCGTGCGCAGGCATCATTCAACACTCGCACGTGCGCAAGCTGCTGCATTACGAGTACAGAGCTGGAGCTGGCTTCTACGACACACTCTACGACAAACTCAACTGGGTCTCCGGACAGCACGCGGCCTTGAGTACTTCATGCCCGTAATTCATCTTCCTGTCATGATCTTCGTCCTTTAGGCGCTGCAAACCACCGACGCCGACGGAACCAGTTTCGCAAGCTTAAGGCTGACACCCTCCGATTTGAGCCCGGCACATTGCGTGAAGAGACTGACGGTCTCGATGGTGAGACTGACACATGTGACCGACGACGATCTTGGCCAGTGCCAATTGAAGGTGTCCTAGCACCGCCACTTAGCGACTGCGAAGCTGTAATACCTAAGCTAGGAGCAGGCAGTTGACTCTTTCTTGGGTCAGTCGAGGCAGCGTGAGTGGAACCGGCGGGAGACAAGCTTCGGTTGCTACTGGACCTGTTCGAATGTATGCCTAGCGGGCTAGAGTCCGTCAAAGCGGCCGACTGAGCACGAACAGGAACAGGAGCAGGAGTGGGAGCAGGAGCAGGAGCAGAAGAAGGTGTCCTGTGTGGATAGTATACGCCAGTCTCGATGTGGATCATCCCATCTGGATGCACAAAAGATCCCCGTGATCCCTTGTCATTGCACTGCCAATGGACCGGCCTGATTTTGTCATCCTTGTCGAAAGGATGAGCGTAGCACAAGTATTCCGTGGTAGGTACGTGGTAGCCCTGGGGCGGCACAGCTATCTTGTGGCCGTTGCGCTTCGGGAGACCACTGTAAACAACCAGGTCCCGGACATACGAAAGAGACTTTGACTTCGGACGATTTCGTGCAGACATGATTGCGTGCCGTGTAGGTGCTGTAGTGAGGGAGTACTAGCGTACTGTAGTCAAACTGATGCGCTGTTCACTATAGTCGGTAAGAAACAAAACGAACAGCGACTAAGCCAGCGCCTTTTGAGTACCTGCACACAGTCAGTCAACCTGGAGTGCAGCACGGTTTGCCTCCAGTATGGCTGTGCAACGTTGTTGTGCTCGCCTTGCTTGCGCTCGCTTCACGGAATGGTTCCTTTTTCGCGGCAAAACGCCTAGAACGACCGGTCAGCATGGCAGACCAACGGATGAGCTCCTTTGAAATCGAGAGGCGTGTCTAACAGGCCTCTTGGTGTACTTGACCAGTGGCAGAATATCGAAGAGCGCTGACAGTCAACATCGACTCTAGCATCGTCGTGTAGCGCTGACTCTGTAGACGATTTAGCATTCGCACACTGGCATTGATGACTTTGATCTACACCGCCGCCTGCCCAAGTAGTTTGAGACAGCCGTCTGGACAGGGCGTAGACAGGGCGTCAATTTCTACTAGGCAGCCAGCTGTGGGCCGAAAATCGACGGGTCCTGTCCCACAGCTGT